>RCUC01017258.1:0-20450 GCA_003697995.1 Taxidea taxus jeffersonii
TTCTAAGAGTTGTGGGGTGGTTGGAAAGACAGTGGAATAATAGCAACAGAATCTAGACCCTCCCACCCCCAGCTGCTGGTAATTGAACGTTGGGCTTCAAGAAGCGATTTCTGCCCATTCAAACTGCAGCTCATCCCTGGAGACTACCCTGGGCAGACCATTGTGATGGTGATGGCGGGGATGTGGGCCGCCTCTGCAACAGCTTCCAGAGGGTCAGGCGTTTGATGGAGGGCCTGGGCAGCTGTCTCGGCTTGGGGTTGCTGGTCATCAGGGACAGGGCAGCATGTGCAGTGTTGACCCAGAGATGAACAGTCCCCTTTCTCAGACCCACTCCCCAGAGGCAACAGTCCCTCATTAGGGTACAGTTTCTAATCCAAACAACCATTAATCTTTCTCAGGGTTAAAAGGCCAGGAAAGCAAATTTTGCTCTCTATTTTGATACTGTACTTGTCTGTATTTTACAAGAGCGGACTGACTTCACTGACCACTGGAAAACACCCCACAGCTGTGTCCACAGCTATGCAGAAATGCCAAGTCCCGCGCAGCCGTCCTGGTGAAGTGAGAGGAGTACAGAACGAATAGGCTCTTTATTGTGGCACTTGACAAAAATCATAAACTTGATGTGCTTGAAACAAATCAGTGTTCTATACCATAAAACAAGTTAGGGATACACACGTATTTTAAGTGAAAATTCCACCAAATGTGGTATTTTTGTGAAAGTGATGTTATACACAAACTTTTGAATACTATTTAATTTTTCTTGCCGTAGCAAATAAATTAATCCATATAAATGGAGCTATAACCCCTAAGAACTTTTTCGTCTTTTAAAGGTAATAAGAAATAGAATTTGACTTAGAAAAATATACTTGTTGTCTCAGAAATATCAGTGTTTTCTTTAAGGAAATGGGTTGAATTTCTTATCTCACACTCTTTTAATAGCTGGTTAGTCAAGAAACACCTCTTTTCCATATTCTGAAATTGTAAGGACCAACATGATGGGTATTAAGATAAAAAATATGAAGTCTTCCTAAATCTGTTGCTTCATGCCTGACCTTTAAATCCTTCCTCTACAGAGTCATCATCGATATGAATACCAAACACTCCTCCCGGTGAGTCACATTTAGACATCTGGCTACTGGTAGTAAAGGCATCGGACATTTAAGAGATCGAGAATGCATTTTTGTGTCTCAAATTATTTTACATTTCCCAAACTCAAAATCACACAGTAAGGACTATGGGATACATAAAATCTAGGCATAGCATCTTTAAGCTGGAAGAGGCCTTGGTCGAATAAAGTAAAACTCAAGACAGACCAAGGGACTGGAATGGAGCCCACAGCCCTTGACCCCTAACCTAATGTCAGTCTAGTGATGCTACATCACCTTGTAGAATATAAGGGTTCTAGATCTTGACTGGACTTTTTTGTTGGGGGGGTGAGGTGAGTTGATGGAGAGACGCATACATGTTTTTGCTGTGCCAAAGCTGTTTTGAGACCTTAACAACTTTTACTCAAGTTTCCTGAAGGATCTCAGATGGCCAGAGAGTTTAGCTGTGCTCTCTCTGTCACACAGCTTCTGCCTTCAAAACCCATGATACTCATGAAACACTGGAGGAAATTTTAGCTAGTCGTGGTCTGCAAGGTATAACTGAAATTCTGTTGGTACTGTCCTATGCTTGCCTTTTGGCCACTTGGTATAAATGACTTGATTGTTCTGTAGGAATTAAAACTATACCCTAATGATATAATTTCTAAGTCAAAAATACATTCATGCATGTAATAAACCAAATTTTTAACAGTGGCTATCTTCTGGATGGTGCAATATGAACAAATACTTTCTTTTGTGCTTATCTCTGTATTACCAGTTTTTGATACTGACCATATTTTTTGTTTATAGTTAGAGAAACCTATCAACATTATCTCAGTGTTATTTAAAAGATCTTAAGGAAATAAAGACCTTTATACGAATAAAGTGGGCCTGGCCAGGCTGAAGGCAAGTAATGCACTTCTCTTGCATTTTTAAAAGTCCTGATGTTATTATATATACATAATTTATTTGATTAAAACTTTAATTCAGTTTAAAACCCCAAGTTTAAATTCCCAAGTACACCGAAATCCAGACTGCCAAAGCTGGTGCAGGTAAAAAACATCAGTGTGGGAACCTTTATGAGGAGAAATGAGCTGAAGAAGTTTCTGGAGGCTGGGGATAGCAGGCAGACAACCATCCTTAGATTCTACTTGCAAGGCTGAAGTCTATAAACTGCAACACTGCTTGCTTTTGAATTAATTTATTCTGAGTACCAAACACATCTTTCCAAAGAGGGAGTTACCGTGTAGGATATTAGTGTTTTTCTCAAAGGAACAATTTATTTATTTGAGGGCCAGTCTCTAATATTTTGCCTCTTTGGGTCTGTTTTTTTTTTTTTTTTTTTTTTTTTTACTTTATTTAAGCTTTATTTAAACATATGATGTAACCCCACCACCCTCACCCAACCCCTCTTCCCCCCACCCCCCTCAGTTTGTTTTATGACATTAAGAGTCTCTTGGTTTTTCTCCCTCCCGATCCCATCTTCTTTCATTTTTACTTTTCCTACCACCTTAACTCCCACCCCCGTTGCATCTCCACTTCCTCATATCAGGGAGATCATGTGGTAGTTGTCTTTCTCCAGTTGCCTTATTTCGCTAAGCATAATACGCTCTAGTTCCATCCATGTCATCGCAAATGGTAAGATTTCATTTCTTTTGATGGCTGCATAGTATTCCATCGTATATATATACCACATCTTCTTTATCCATTCATCTGTTGATGGACATCTAGGTTCTTTCCATAACTTGGCTATTGTGGACATTGCTGCTATAAACATTCGGGTACACGTGCCCCTTTGGATCACTACGTTTGTATCTTTAGGATAGATATTGGGTGTGTTTTAATCCTTAAGTATTAGTTACTAGTACTTTTATAAATTAAGATGAATCTGACCTAAAACAATGAAGTGGAATTTTTGTTCTGTGGCCCCTTTATTTTTTTGCCCTTTTAAAATCAGAAAATGTGCTTGTTGTAACAAAGCCAAATAATATAGATGTTGATGAAATAAAAACAGGAAGTATAAAATATAAAGTGACTATTTTCTCAATTCTCTGTACCCCAAATTCCATTTCTCCAGTGATAACTTTTAATATTTTGACATGTCTCCTTTTCTCTCTCTAGACATATATAATATAGTAAGTAAAAGTCAGACCATGCAAAGATATAATTGTTCTGCTTTTTTCCAATTTAGCGGTATATCACAGATGTATTTCCAATAGATTTCTCATTCTTACTGATAGCACTATAGATTTTCAGTATTTAATATACTATGATTTATTTATCTCTATACTATTAGTGACTATTTAGGTTCTTTCATATTTTTTTTTCTTGCCTACAACTTCTTTTTTTAAATTTTTTTAAAATTTAAATTTTAATTTAAAATTTTTTTTAAATTTTAATTTTAATTAAAAAATTTTTTTTAAATTTTTAAATTTTCATTTTTATTTAAACATATAATGTAACCCCCCACCCTCTCCCAACCCCCCTCCCCCCCACCCCCCTCAGTTTGTTTTATGACATTAAGAGTCTCTTTTGGTTTGTCTCCCTCCCGATCCCATCTTGTTTCATTTATTCTTTTCCTACCCCCTTAACCCCCACCCCCATTACATCTCCATTTCCTCATATCAGGGAGATCATACGGTAGTTGTCTTTCTCCGATTGACTTATTTCGCTAAGCATAATACCCTCCATCCATGTCGTCACAAGTGGTAAGATTTCATTTCTTTTGATGGCTGCATACTATTCCATTATATATATATATACCACCTCTTCTTTATCCATTCATCTGTTGATGGACATCTAGGTTCTTTCCATAACTTGGCTATTGTGGACATTGTTGCTATAAACATAATGTGTTGCCAGAAACATCCTTGACATACTTTTTTTTTTTTTAATATTTTTATTTACTTGATAGAGATCACAATTAGGCAGAGAGGCAGGCAGAGAGAGAGAGAGAGAGAGAGAGAGGAGGAAGCAGGCTCCCTGCTGAGCAGAGAGCCGGATGTGGGGCTTGATCCCAGGACCCTGGGATCATGACCTGAGCCGAAGGCAGAGGCTTTAACCCACTGAGCCACCCAGGCGCCCCCCTTGACATACTTCTTAACATGCTTGTGCTAGTATTTCTATAGGATAAATTTCTAGACTGGGGATACTGGGCATAGGATATGTGCATTTATGTTTTTGATAGATACTGAGTTTTTGCCCATTTGATAAATAGAGCAGTGGCAATCTGGCGTTTGGGACAGGAACATGGATCCTTAAAGTCTAGCCCAAGGTCCAACATAGTGGTCATTTTCCCACCGTTTTATGTTAGTAGCTTGACTTTGAGCACAGGGAATCTTTTGCAGGATAAGTTTATATCACATTCAAACTGGGAACAGGTATGTTTTATGTGGAGACGAAAAGACAGTTCTGGCTAGCTTGGCTTCTGTTGTCAGGACTGTGATGGCCAGTGGTAATTCTTTCAGTGAGAATGAAAATTAATACAGTTTCATTGAAGCTTCAAACAGAGCGGACAGATCCTCTTCTGACTGAGGGCGTGGTGCAAGCTTTGTGACCCTTTCCTGAAACAGGAAGCAAAAAGGATTTACCCAGGGCTTTGAAAAGATAGTTTGTTAAAGCTACTAGGTTGTGTAAGTTAACTTGGCAGTAAGAAACAATGACTTGAGAATGGTCCTATCTTTAAAAATCCTATTTCTTGTTTGCTTCATACTAGCTGATCCCCCAACTCAGAAGTTTATCAAGTGACTCCCCTTTCCCACAAAGCTTTCAAAAGCCATTGCTTTTGCCTTATGTTCAGAAGCCAGTAGCCTTCTGCCCAGAGTACAAAACCTAATGAACCTCGGGTACAATGCAATACTGAACAAACTGCAAGCAGTCTCGGCTAGGGAGGGTCTCTGTGCAGAAACCACTATCCCAGGCACAGTAGGTGCTGCCAAGGAAATAGAACCGGGTCGTCCTTCACTTCAAAGACAAAGTATTTTGCAACTTGGACTTAAGGTATATTCAAAAAGACTTCATTAGGACATTATCTTTCAGGCTGTGGACAGTAAGTGACTCCTTTTTAATATGAACTAAGGTTTTATTTCTGCCTTCCTAAATGAATTCAGTGACTTGCTCAATTTCACCTGTGTTAGTGATGAAGTCAGTGAAGATGGCACACGCTCTTGCAGTGTAGACCCCCAGCAGGGTCTCCTTAATCCCAATGGGACAGGAGATTAAAAGATGCCATAATGACTACCCTGTATCCAAATTTCTGGGCCTAAATGAAATTAAGGTATATGCCAGAGTTTGGGTTCCATTCTCTTGGGTCTCTTGGTTTGTTTTCTTAGGATAAGTACTTGTGGGAGCATAGCTGGTAGATGAGGCAGCTCCATGAGGGCAGGACTGTTCCCACTCTTCGTGCCCAGTGCCTGCTAGGGTGCTCGACAGTTCTTTCTCGAATTAAAGTGATGGGGGGGTATCGGCATCTCAAAATTCACATCATCAAGACAGAACTGACTCCACCTGCCTCCCGTTTTTCTCATCTCAGCAGTCACACCCAGTCACTCAGGGAAAAGCCTAGGAGTCCTCTTAATTCCTCTTTCCCTTCTCTAATCCACCAGCAAATTTGTCAGATCTACCTCCAAAGTCAGTCCCCAATATGACCACTTATCACCTCCTGTTCCACCACAACTCAAGTCTAAGTCATCCTGACTCCAGCATTCAAAAGTCTGTTTTCACTTTTGCTCTACTTTCTCCCCCCTAGAGGCCATCTCTGTACAGCCCAGAGTGATAACTTCCCTCCAGTATAAATTTGTTCATATCATAACTTGCTTAAATGCTCTCTTGTGGCTTCCCATTACAATGACAAGACCATGGCCTCCAATGCCACTCTATTCCCTCCTTGCTGCTCACCTCAGCGCTGACTATTCTCCCACCAGTTCATCTCACTTAACCCCACCATCCCCTTTCAGTCCCACCAAAATGCTCATCTTCACCCTGTCTCAGGGCCTTTTCAAAACCCTTTGCCTGGAGCGCTTCTCCCAGATCTCTTCTTCTAGATCTTAACATGGCTGCCTTCACCTCTAGTCAGAAACCTCTGTGACCACCCTTGCCGGAGTTCCTGCCACACTGTCCCAGGTGAAATCACTATCCCATTACCCAGGTTTCCCTTCATACCACTGATCATTATCTGAAATTATTTCATTTGTATCTTATTTGTATATTTGATTAGATGCCCATTGCCTGTCTTCTCTCACTAGAATGTAAGCACCTTGAGGGAAAGAAGAGATTTTATTTTCCTTCCTGTATCCCATTCAAGCATGGTATATAGTAGAACCTCAATAAGTATTTGTAAGGTAAAAGGAAGAATGAAAATAGGAAGGATGTATTAAAAAATTAACTCAAAATAGGCTTAAATGTAAAGACTTAAATCCAAGAGCTAAAACTCTAAGAAGAAAACAGGAAAATGTCATGTTAGATTTGGCAGTAATTTCTTGGATATGACACCAAAAGCACAGGCAATTAAAAAAAATAGGTAAATTGGACTACATCAAAATTTAAAACTTTAATGCATCAAAGGACACTCCTGAGGGTTGAAAAGACAACTCAGAATGAGCAAAGTATTTGCAAATTATAGATCTGATAAGGGGTTAATAACTAGAATATATAAATAATTAAAACTCAACAGCAGAAAACCCCAAACAAACCAACTAAAAAATAGGCAAAAGACTTGACTAGATATTTCTTGAATGAAGATATATAGCCAGTAAGCACATGAAAAGATGTTCAACATCTTTAGTCATTAGCAAAATGCAATTCAAAACCACAGTGAGTTCTCACTTCCCATCATCAGGATATCTATGCAAAAAAATGGAAAATAAGAAATCTTGGTGAAGATGTGGAGAAATTGGAACCCTCATGCATTGTTGATGGGAAAGTAAAATGATGCAGCCTCTATGGAAAACAATTTGGCAGTTCCTCAAAAAGATAAACAGAGAATTACCCTATGACCCTATAATTTTATTTAGGTATATAATCAACTGAACTGAGAGCAGGGACTAAAACATATTTGTACACCAGTGTTCATTGTATCCCTATTTACAATAGCCAGAGGGTGGAAACAATGTCAAGTGTCCTTCTGCAGATGACGGGATAAGCAACAGGTGGCATATCCATGCAATGGAATATTACTCAGCCATAATAAGGAATGAAATTCAGACACATCAAAGATTTATGCTAAGTGAAGACATTATGCAGACACAAAAGGGCAAATGTTTGATTCCTCTTATATGAGGTACCTGCAACAGGTAAATTCATAGAGACAGGATAGAATAGAGTTTATCAGGGGCTGGGAAAGGAGAGTTGTTATTTCACCATTAAGCAATAAAGCAGAGCTTCTATTTGAAATGATTAAAAAGTTATGAAGATGCATAATAGTGATGGTTGCTCAACACTAAATGTACTCAGTGGCACTGAACTGGACACTTAAGAATGGTTAAAATAGTAAATTTTATGTTAAGTATATTTTACCATGATTAAAGAAATAATTAGGAAGGATGGATGGACAGATGGGAGAAGGATGGCGGGACATGCTGATGAGTATGGATAAAACCAAAGTAAATATTTACACTGCAGCAGATCTTCAGAGACTCTAAAGAATTTTGGAAATCCACAGCAAGGCAGAGGCTTGTTCATGGTGGCCATACATCTGTGTTGGCAGCAGGGTCAAGGACTGAAGTTCAGCATTGGCTATGGCCGACAATTCCTGCCACACTGTTCTGTTTATAACAAGAATCCTCTCTGATGAGCTCAGAGGCCCTTAAAACGATCCTGTTCATCTTTGGTGAAGTAGTTGAGGAGTCTCAGAAGTACTTGAGGCCAAGCTGATCTAAGTTTCTCCTTCACATATCTAATACCCCGCGATAGGTTAGATGAGGACATGAAGTTTGTGATCTCTCCCCACTCATATCCTCTATGCCATATAAAAGCTAAACTCTCTGAAATTAAGATGTGTTCAGCAATGTGCTATTATTTATAGATGTGTAAGACCGAAGGACAACTGATTAACATGGGCACTGAAATAAATCCTCACTACTGCTTTTAGCACATTCATAAAATAACATTTCGGCTGGCCTGTCAGCCAGGGAGTGGAAGTGCTCATTTTGGTAGACAGCTCTCCTCAGAAATGAAATGTTTTGATTTGAAATGTAAATGTTTTTTTTCCAGAAGTTTCAGAAACCCCACTTGGAAGATTAATTTATTCTTGCCTGCCCCCCTTGCAGCCTGGCTATGGCGGTTGGAAGCCTCTGTACACAGGGCTGCTGTTTGCTGCCACCGGTATGGGATGTGGTGTTTGGTCAAGAATACTGGCCTGCTTGTTCCTTCCAGAGAAAACTGATCCCTCCTTGCTGAACATAAAAGAAGCTTTATCAAATGTTGACTATGTAAATAATCTTTCTGGCAATATTCTTCGCAGCAACCAGTCATTCCTCTCACGACCTTAAATCCTGTAGATACTAATAAGTGAAGATTAGCCTGCTGCGTGTGTAAAACTCTGAAGTTGCCATAGCATTCCTGTAAAATGTTCACCGCTGCCAAAAACACCAAACAAAAAACCCATAGTCGTTCTTCATCTGCAAAACAGGCTTATGGTGGAGATTCCTCCGGAAGTCCTGTGAATCTCCCCTGCCCTCTCCGTATATGGAACACACTGACTCAACTCTATGGGCCCCAAAATGGAACTAGTGCTAGTCTGTTAAAATTACGCCTCTCCCCATTGCAGACACGTGATGGAAAAAGCAGCATTCATGTTGGGGCTGCCTCTTGAATACGGTGTGAGGAGATCCTGGCCTCCTTCTCTACAGACAGGACTTGTATTTAAAAGATCCGGTTTGCCTTGCATCTTTTGTGAAACTAAGAGACTAGTTTTGTCTAAGGGTTTGCTCTCTGTGATTTCCCCAGTATGATACATGCCGTGAGGCATTTAATATGATACCTAATTAGCTTGCTGTGTTAGCGGATGGTCTCAAATGTTAGTCTGGATCTGTTGCTTTCTGGAACAGTTTCTGAAAGTAAAAGACTGAGTGCAGTAGAATGTAAACAGCAAACACTTGCCAACATGTGCCGATGGCTGGAAGATGCGTTGCCACTAGCAATGAAATAGCCAAGAATATCACATAGTTTTAGCCGAAAATCATGGCTACCATCCCTGCAGGTTGACAAACACACATTCCTGAGCCAGCAGAATTTTCCAGAACCCCTCCTGCAGAACGGACATTATCACTGGAACCATGCTGTCAGAGCCAAAGGCCATGTCAAAACCGTGGCAATCACTTGGTCTCAGGCTTTCATGGCTCTTTGTCATTAGGTGGGTCCTATTAAGTGTAAGGAAACTTTGGAAAAAGTTACACCATTCAGCCATTATGCTCACCTGCACAGAAGACTTTGGAAGAGAGGGGGCTGCAGGTATGTGTCCATTAGGCACAGTTACTAGCCTGTGCTTGGTGCAGTTGAGGATGGGTGAGCAAAACATGTCCCTGTACTCATGGAATTTACAGCCTAGTAGGTTTGGATAAAATAACTGTGTTGGTCGTCTTTTGGCTATTTAATCCCTTGGACTGTTGCTTAGAACTAAGCGTTTGTGAGTTAGCCTAAGAGCTCAGCTATACTTAGAGACGTTTCTTTTTCTCATTTATTTATATTTTATTTTACTTTATTTTTAAAGATTTTATTTATTTATTTGACAGAGAGGGACACCATGTGAGAGGGAACACCAGCAGGGGGAGTGGGAGAGAGAAAAGCAGGCTTCCCGCCAAGCAGGAATCCCAATGCTGGGATCATGACCTGAGCTGAAGGCAGACTCTTAACAACTGAGTGGCCCAGGTGCCTCTCATTTATATTTTGAGATGCAGCTGAGGCTACTGGGTTGTAGTCAAAATCAGGGAACCTGCTGGCCCATGAGCCATGTTTGGTTTGTACAGTGGGTAATCGGAATACAATACAAACATCCAGACTGTTGATTTTTGTTGGAAATTGGAAATTCTACCAATTTGATTTTTTTTTTGGAAATTGGAAACTCAATGTGGGGACCTGAATTTCTGCAGGGGGATAATGCATTGTAGTTGAAAAGGCACTCACACAATAAGATGGATTGGGAACTTTCCAGTTCACCAAAGTCCCATCACTCCCTGCTGCTCTGAATTACTTTGTTCATTGCTATTACCTACCTATGTCCTAGGACATGTGAGTCCGTTGACCTAATCTGTACTAGTATCAACTTATGTGAGTGGTGAGGTCTTCAGCATTCTAAGCAGTTGCCAAGTAGAGAAGAAGCTAGTGTGAGGCCTTTGTTTAACTAGAGTGAGGTGAGGGAAAAGCACTCAGAGTAAGCAGGAATCTGTGCAGGGTGGGTAATCGAGTTGTTAACTCTGTTTCAGAGTCATCAATAGATCCATGTTTGCCTTAACTTTGGATAGAAGTGCCTTGCCCTCGTATCCTTACAGTGTTTAGTGATCGATGTCTTTCCCATTTTACACAAGGGGGCTGAATGAACACTCTGGGCACCGTGAGCATGGTGTGGTCCAAAACCCAAGAGCTTGTGGCTCTGGCTCTATATTATGGTGAGTTACAGTGAATGGGGTCTTAGCCTATTAGGATCTGATATAGCACAAGGGTATCTGATCAAAATGTGAGAGAGGTGCAATGGGAAGGTAAATTCTCTTCGTAAGAAACTTAGAGGGGAATCTCTACATCTTTTAGATTCTACCTAATCAAGGTTGGCAGCTCAGTTTAAATTCTTTAGCAGCATTTAAATAAGACCCAAAGTGACACAGATAGGTACATTTATGTATAAAATATACTCTCCCAGATACATTAAAAAGTGATTTTGTAATAATATTGATTTAAAGGCCATGCCTATTTTTCCACAAAATACTAGGAATTTATAATGTTTATAATATAATATTAGTGGTCCTTTTGGAATGGCTTCAGGTAGTTTTATAGGAGACTCTTAAACTGGTAAAAAGGGAAATTTTGCCATACCTCAAGACAAATGTGATTGTTTTTGCCTTGAGTTTTTATAAAAGATCCTTACAGTTATGTCATAAAAGCTCAAAAAAAGCCAGTTTTATGGAAGAATATAAAGGTGGGGGAGCCTGGCCTCTTCCCACAGGGGAAGAGAAGAGCTGCTGTCTGGTGTGGAGGGGACCTGAAAGCTGTTGGAGGACGCCTGGGTATTCCTTTCCCCCAAGACACCCCAAATGGACCAGGTTTTCCCAGCAGCTTTGTGCTTCTCGGAAGGGAGTGAGGACACACTGCATCTCTTACCTGGGGCAGCGTTCCTTTCACTAATGCAGGGATATCGGCCTTGGAGTAACCAATGGCAGCTAGGCCATCATCAACATCCAGATCGAATAAGAATTTCCGGAGTGTGTCTGCCAAAATAGGCCCAGCATCTGGGATCCTGGCAGTGCGGGTGTCAGCTCCTAGAAGACACAAAGTGCTGACTGTAGAGAGAGAGGGTGTCAGTCAATCACAAGATAGCTGAATATATAACCTGCTGCTTCCCTCCCACCAAGGACAAGGGCACCGCTGTGCCTCTACATTGAGGCTAGCCCAGCGACCAACCCCACAGAACACAGATGGGCCAGGCCAGCCTGTAGAACCCCGAGGTCCTCTGTAGAGAAGTTGGCTGAGGCTGAGCTGGCTTTCACATTTGCAATGGGCTGCTTGCCCCTGGTGTGGTGGGAAGAAGAGGAACTCAGCCAAGCAAAGAAGCACAGGGAGGAGACCGAAAAAGAAGGCTGGTGTTTGGATGAGGAGGAAGGAGCATTTGTAGGAGAAAGCACAGCTTATATAACTTTCAAGGGCTGGAATTTGCTGACATCTAGAGGTATATGTGTTCAGTGTCTTTTCTCACAGCAACGTCTTAGGAGAAGAAGACCAACCCCTTGCAAACACCTTATGAGGCAAGAACACAGAGGTAGAAAAGCTCCAACATTGCCCCAAAGGAGGAAAATGACAAAAATGGATTATGTGCGGCTAGGGAAGGAAGTATTCCTCTCTAAAGCTATAAAACTTCTTATTTTGGGCCGCGTTGCCAATGGGCAGGGCGGGTTCCTCTAAGTAAATATTACAGAACCAGTCAGACAGAACCAAGAACATAAAGACTCTCAGAAACAGTCTTTACTCTGTAGGTAATAATGATGTTGGTGAAGGGGAAAGGAGGTTGCCAAGGAGTGGAAATCTGGACACAATTAGTAATTGATACATGAAATCTTGGAGACATCATGTGGAGGAGCTAGGGGTGCTGGCCTCAGACAGGGTAGCAGTGAGAGTCCCCAGACCCGTAGCTCTCCAGCCCCTCAGCCGTTCTGGTCGAACACATTCACTGCCAGAAAGCGAAGCCCTTGACAAACAGATGTGGCATAAGTCATTATCCCAAACACGTCATGTTGAGTCTAAGCCGACTTTCTCTGTATTGTTCAAAAAGAGACTAGAATGTATAGTTTACATCCCTACTGAAGCACACTATTCAATCAGTTTTAACTTTTTTCTTCTATGACAGCGAAAGCTGTTTTAGTAATCCAGGAAAAGGTATAAATAGAACTCAATATGAGACTAGTTGACAGAGCAGTTGGATGGAAGGTAAACCTTGCCTGACAAGACCAGTCTGTATTACACAGTGGCAGCTGAAATACGGATTAGGTGGAAGGGTGATACACGATATAAGGTTTGTGAGGTTTTTATGTTCCTGGGGTTACTGCCATAAAACACACCATCAAAAGCCTCTGGGTTTTCCTGTGAAGTGCTTAAGAAAAAAGAGAGGGTAGGAAAGAGAATATGTTGGTATAAAGCCGAGAAAACCTAAAATTATGTTGCAAGTTAAAATATTTAATGACTAAGTATGGAATCACAGTAAACAAATCTTCCTATGCAAGGGGGGAGAGTTGGTGGGTTCTTCTACCCTGAGTTTTGTCTACTGGAGGAATTGCTTTCTCAGTAACACTGTTGGTTGCCTGGAATTTTAGCTTTGAATTCTCTAAGACTTTCTCATTTACCATACATCAAGCCTACTATTTGGGCTCCTTCCTACTTGCCACTGCATATTTACCAAGCATCTATCTGAGTTCCCAGAATGGCTAAAAAACACCCCCGATCCAAAAGGGAAAGGGACAGAAGATCCTTGGTAAGGTGGGCACCATATTTCCAGCAGTCCATGCCGGGAAATTGAGCCCCTGCACTGCTTCTCTACCCTGGACTTCTCTCATTAGCATTCCCTGCACAGCCCAGCACCTGGAACTCTACGGAAGCACACCCATCGTCAGTGTGAGACATGGAGGTGAAGCAAGACACGTGGAAGGAGTCTGTGGTCATGCCTATCTTCTTGGAAATAACCTCTCCAACGGCTGATGCTAGAAGAGCATAATGAAGTTTCTTTTTAGCTTTTCCCTTCCTACCTTAAACATAAGTATGGGAATAGAATGTTTGGAAAGTTAATCAAATTCTCAAAGTCTACTTGAAAGAGTTCTCATCTTAGAAAAATACCCCAAATTTTTACTTAACATTGAAGCTAGGCTGCATATAATTTTATTGCTTGTGAGATTCAGAAAGCACTGTGGGTGTCTTGTTATAGACATTATTTATTCTACAGAGCAGCTAAACAAATTCTTCTTTTGGGATCTTTTTATAAAGTTTCTGGTGGTTTAGATTTTCTATAATTGGGAATGTACTGTTACTTCCTGAAACAAGATTCTTTTTATTACCTATTAAATGTAGCAAAAGGCACTTGCAATATTAATATTATGTGAAGAGTTTCATGATCCTTAGGGATGAAAACAAGATAAATAGCATTACTACAACCTTAACATAAACAATATTTGGTCCCATTTCATTGTTAATAGACTATTAGAAGCAAAATTACAGAATTTTAGTGCTAGATAGGACTTTAGGCAGGTCACTCACATTTTATTATTAAACTCAGAGAAACTTTATGGGTATTATTTTCCTTTATAGTTTATCCGCAGAAGCAACCCTACAAAATGCTCCACATATGCAGGTCACAGATTCATGAGTAATGGTTCGTACCCAATATTTCTGCCGTTTCCAGGTGCCGTTCAGGAGACATCTGTGCTGTGAAAGTGAATACCGCTGGGGAGGTGAGTACCACAGAAAGGCCATGAGGCTGAAGAGAAACAAAATGTGGTGACCACTGGGGCAAAGTGGGGTCTTCAGCTTGCATGTTCTAGATACTGAATTACTTTACCCTATACTCCAAGCAATCAAGAATTGACAAAGACACTTAACAAATACATTTATGGCAACTGCAAAGAACATGAAATTTAAATAAAGAATTTGTTATGATTTTACCACCAGTGGGTGATCCACATTATAATCCTTTGCTTTATATGTCTTCACTAAGCCTGAAATTGGGTAAGACATTCCATGGCTAGAAAAGAAAGAAAGCCCTTATGTTGACATACGGCTATCAGAAATTCAGAGTAACAAAACAAGCATACTTTTATGGGAGAGCCCTTCACAGTCTCTTGACAAAAGAGTTATCTCACAAAGTGATACATTCTGTTTTCTTTGATACAACAATATATTCTTGCATTGGACATTTTGTGTATTCGCTAACAAAACCTCTGAAATGTTCAAATTCAAATGCTGGCAGAATTGTAGGTCAAATGCAGAAATTGCTTCTCAAACACATTGATTAACTTGATGATCTTGAAGAAATTGAGAATGTACTTTGAAGTTTCTTTACTAAGCTTCAGGGCATACATTTTCTGTTTTGTTCTGCACTGGCTTGGAAGTGTGCCCCTGCACAGCTGACGATGGGTGGGAGTCTTAAGAGCCAAGATGTGCTGTGTTAGACATGCAAGCTTGACCCTCCAGTGATCTGTCCCATCGGTAATTGATACATCTTTTCAAATGTTACACACTAATAGAGTTGACTCAGAAATGATTATTGTAGTTTGAAAGGCTATCAAGAAAAGGCATCACGGTTTTTATTTGTGGGGTTTGATTTGTTTTGATGAAAAAACACTTTTTGTATACTCTTGAATTCTTGGTGAACAAACAGGACTAATTTAGTTTACTAGATGACCTGGAAGATATATCTTGTGAGAAGCTTACGTATTTATAATTAATATGCTGTAAATGAAATGCTTTACAATAGTAAAATGGTCCATAAGTCTTTTTCTGTGGGTTACTGGATGACTTTGGGCTGATTCAGCAAAAGACTTAACATTTCATAGGAAGACCAAGTATTTTGGTGAATGGTATGAGGGATTTCATGAGATGGATCAGAAGCTGTTGGTTCTCTGAATTGCTATTTGGGAATACGCTTGACCTTTTTTGGGCTCCACAGTATGTGGAAAATTATTGCTTAGTGTGCTTTCATGATGTGAAAGGGTTCATGTAGCTTTCAAAAGTAACTTTCTAACGATATCCAACATCTTAGTTTGATTTTTTTTTAAGATTTTATTTACTTATTTGACAGAGATTACAAGTAGAGAGGCAGGCAGAGAGAGGAAGGGAAGCAGGCTCCATGCTGAGCAGAGAGCCTGATGTGGGGCTTGATCCCAGGATCTCAGAACCTGAGCCAAAGGCAGAGGCTTTAACCCACTGATCCACCCAGGTGCCCCAAGTTAGTTTGATTTCTTTTAAGAGTTGTATATGTTCTTTGTAAAAATTAGAATGGTACACAATCCTATTTCTTCAAGATAACCATTATGCAATGTTTCTTCTAGCCTTATCATGCATATCTTCAATTTATGATCATATGTGCATACAGTTTCAGACATTGCTTTGGTTACTTAATATTCTTTTTTTAGGGGCGCCTGGGTGGCTCAGTGGGTTAAAGCCTCTGCCTTCGGCTCGGGTCATGATCCCAGGGTCCTGGGATTGAGCCCCGCATTGGGCTCTTTGCTCTGCATGGGGCCTGCTTCCTCCTCTCTCTCTGCCTGCCTCTCTGACTACTTGTGATCTCTGTCTGTCAAATAAATTTTAAAAAAAAGATTATTTATTTATTTGATAGAGAGAGATCACAAATAGGCAGAGAGGCAGATAGAGAGAGAGGGGGGAAGCAGACTCCCCGCCAAGCAGAGAGCCCGATGAGGGGCTCGATCCCAGGACCCTGAGATTGTGACCTAGGCCAAAGGCAGAAGCTTAACCCACTGAGCCACTCAGGTGCCCCTACTTAATATTCTTTACAAACATTTTCCCATATAATTTTCTACTATTCTAAATCATTATTTTTTATTTTTATTTATTTATTTTTAAAAAAGATTTTATTTATTTGACAGAGAGAGAAGGATCACAAGTAGCCAGAGAGGCAGGCAGAGAGAGAGAAGGGGAAGCAGTCTCCCTGCTGAGCAGAGAGCCCCATGTGGGGCTTGATCCCAGGACCCTGAAATTATGACCTGAGCCAAAGGCAGAGGCTTAACCCACTGAGCCACCCAGGTGCCCCTAAAACATTATTTTTAATAGCCTTATTTTATTCTTTGTGTACTGCACTTCAGTTAACCATTCTCAAACTGTTGGAAATTAGATTGTTTCTAAAATTTTCAGTTATACATACCACTTAGGTGACTATCCTTATAAAAAAATTCTTTGATCATATGATGATGATTCCTTTAGTCTACATTCATAGAACTAAAATTAGTGGGCCCAGTGATATAAATATTTTTCAGGCTCTTGGGAGATTTTGCTCCCTTGCTTTTTATTTTATTATTTATTTATTTATTTCTTAAGATTTATTTATTTACTTGAGAGAACAAGCAGGAGGGATAGAGGGAGGAGGGGAGAGAATCCTAAGCAGACTCTGCTGAGTGTGGAGCCCAACACAGGGCTTGATCCCACGACTCTGAGATCATGACCAGATTCAAAACCAAGAGTTGGTTTTGTGCCAGCCACAAAGCAGGTGAGTGGTGCCACACAGGCACCCCACTCACCTGCTTTTTAGAAAGGTGGTATCAATCTATGCTCTCAGCAGCCAAGTTTTGGGGTGACTCCACTACACCCTCCATAGCAAAGGCCTATTCTTAATTCTCAGTGATCACAGGTATTCAATGTTAAGGCATCATACCAAAAAGTTCTGATCAAACAAATCAGTTCTGGGCTACAGACAATGATTCTGATCCTTTTCTTTTTGTGAGAGATTAGGAGAAAAAAAATCTTGCATTTGAGGTTCTAAAAATCCCCAACACATGGTGAGGATGTGAAGAAATCAGAACCCTTATCCACTGCTTATGGAAATATAAAATGGTAGAGCTGCTGTGGATAACAGTAGTAGTTCTCAAAATTTAGACACAGAGTTACCATATGACCTAACAGTTCCACTCCGAGGTATATACTCAGTAGAAATGAAAACTTGTATCAACACAAAAAACTTGTACACAAATGTTCATAGCAGCATTATTCATAATGGCCAAAAGGTGGAAACAGCCCAATGTCCATCTTCTGATGAATGGGAAAAAAATGTGGCATATCCATACAGTGGAATGTTACTTGGCAATAAAAAGGAATGACATAGTGATGCATGTATGGATGAACCGTGAAAACCTTTTGCTAAGTTAAAGGCACAAATGACCACATATTATACAATTCCATTAATATAAAATATCCAGAGCAGGCAAATCTATAAAGACAGAAAGTGGATTACTAGTTGCTTAAGACTGGGGGGTGTAGGAGGATTGATGGATGACAGCCAAGGGGTATGGAATTTCTTCTCAGGGCAATACAATGTTTTAAAATCGATTGTGGTAATGGCTGTACAACTCCATGAATATGCTAAATCCCACTGAATTACACATTTTGAATCAGTAAATTTTGTAGTGTGTATCTCAAGGCTGTTAAAAAAAAAATCTATTGAGGGAACCTGGCTGGCTCAGTGGAGCATGTGACTCTTGATGTCAGGGTCATGAGTTGGAGCCTCACATTAGGGTTAGAGTATGTTTAAAAAAATATAATAAAACTTAAACAAAAATCTATGGCCCAATAAATTACATTTGAATTAAAACATTCCAGGACCCTCAATTAAATTTCTTTTTTCTATTGCATATTTAGGTCTTACCCTTTGTCCTAAATTATAAACATTTTTTAAAATTAAAAGCAGTAGCTTAGGTGAAGAAATAAAATCTCAAGTTTGCTCACCACAGATGAACACCAGCATTTCCAAAGCCAATGCCAGCAAAAGCACTTGCCAAGTGCATATTAGACCTTGCTTCAAGATCATCAGGATTTCTGACAGCCCTGTGGATGATATAAATACCCACGTCAACATTGGCATTTCCTATCGAATCAAGAGCTGCCTTAGGGAAAGACCTGGGAAGAAAGAAATTCTACTCGTTAGGAAGAAAAATTAGGCAACTTATTCAAATGACACCTTGTCTTCTCAACGAAAACCAAAGGGAAACATATTTTCTTGTCAGTGGTTTTGGGCAAAGGCATAATAAATATGCTGTCAGGCTGCTCATGTGATGAAAGTGCTGGGGGAAGCAAGGCACTGACCCTTGGACTGGGAGCTGCTCTAGAAAAGTGCCCCAAGACTCATTCTTCTTCTTCATTTGTCAGTGAGCTTGACTGCAGCTGTGAATGAACTGCGAGTAAACACACACTCCCAATGGACAGGGCCCAGACTGGTTCTCTGAAATGAGTCCCTGTCGCCTGGGGCTACCTGTAGGCTAAAAGCAGCCTGCCTGGCCATCTTTCTTTCTGTGACACTGCCCCAAATGGAACCCTCTGGAGGCCTCTGTTAGTATCTGTTGAAACCACACGTACTATTTTAATATTTTTCCTTATGGAAGTGGGATGTTATTGCAGGATGAGCCTTTGCTTGCTCTAAACGTCCCAACACCACTCTGTAAAAGCAAATTCTCAAAGACCCCTTGCACAAGCAACTCAGCCATCCTGCACATGCTGGCTTAGAAACCCTGCCCCAGGGAGGAAGCCGAAGACTGCCAAGAATGACAAACCACCCCTTGCTTGCTTTTCCCGATTTTGCCTGGAGTAAGGGCTCCTGTTATGCAGTAAGCATGCTACAGCCTTTTATCTCCTTTCATTTGGAATGGTTAGGCATCTGTGACTCCTTTCCAAACCCAGCGTTCGTTTCTTATTCCCTGAATGCCAAGATGAAAGAGCAGATGATGGGGCTTTAGCTTTCCTTCTGTCCTTTACACCCCCTCACCTTCCACTGTGCTCTGCCAAGCCTTCTGTCCCCGTCTCATGCTGGCTGACCACTATCCATATCTGCGACTACCCAAGCAAGTGCTGCCCTGCTCCCTGATGGTCTCCTGAAATAACTCTGTGGCCCTCCCCTTTGCTTTATGACAAAATGCAGTCTGAGCTCCTTCTCTGGTACAGCTACCAGCTTGGGGCCAGAGGAAGCACCGTGTTCATATCTAGGTCCAACCTGCCATGCTCTTTCCCTCTGTTACGTGTACAAGAGTGAGTTGGGGTTTGTGTAGGTCTTAATGTCTCAGGGATCAGCTTTCATCTCTAAGTACATCTTTGCTCTCTTAGGAGCCAATCATGGCTATAGCATTCATAAATCCTTTGAAATCTTTTTAGAAAGCTTTTTATTTTTACTTTTTAAAACTATAATATTTTAGTTAACTATAACTTTTTTCAGATATGAAAAAATTTCAATAATTTTTACATTCCTTTTTTCCGCATACTATCTTTAAAATCTGATGTGTATTTTGTACTTATAACATGTCTTAGTTCAGGAAAGCCACATTTTTAATTTTATTTTTTATTAACATATAAGGTATTATTTGTTTCAGGGGTTCAGGTCTGTGATTCATCAGTCTTACACAATTCACAGTGTTCACCGTAGCACATACCCTCCCCAATGTCCATCACCCAGCCACCCCATAGAAAGCTTTTTATATCTCCTGGGACAAACAGCTCTAGACATTGGTTTCTTAAATTCAGTTCATGTGAGTTTGCTTACTGGGTTTACTCTGCCTTCAAACAGGGCTTGCATGGGCTTGGCCAACATCTGCTTCTCTGGGTCTCATTTCAGCTCTTGGTGTAGCCAAATCTCAGAGGACATCTGCCCTCACCTGAGCTCTGGTTTCAAGGCTTTGATGAATAATCCTTCTAGATGCATCCTTCAGAAATCAGGGGCTCATATTTTGTTCCCTTGCCTTTGCCTTTTCAGACTGAAGGACTCAGGTTTCATCTGTCCTCACATGCATCCCTCCCCATCTTTTCATCCTTCCAGAGCTTGCTGGTCTCTGGTGCTCCTCTACATCCACTGACTAATCTTTTGGTGAACAGGCGTGCTCAGGCTATTTCAGGATCTGGCACGCTGCGTTTTATGTGAGGGTGGAATATGGTTTTCCTGTTCTGTTTCTTTCTTTTTTTTTTTTTTTT
>RCUC01017266.1:0-12119 GCA_003697995.1 Taxidea taxus jeffersonii
ATATATATATATATATATATATATATATATATATACAATGGAATATTACTCAGCCATCAAAAACAATGAAATCTTGCCATTTGCAATGACGTGGATAAAACTAGAATGTATTATGCTAAGCAAAATAAGTTAGTCAATGATAAATAGCATATGATTTCATTGATATGTGGAATTTAAGAAACAAAACAGATAAACATATGGGGAGGCAGAGAAAAAGGAGGGAGGGAAAAAAAACATAAGAGAGTCTTAACAATAGAGAAAAAATTCAGAGTTGATGGAGGGAGGGGGATGGGGGATGGGCTAGATGGGTGGTGGGTATTAAAGACATACTTGTGATGAGCACTATTGCATTGTATGTAAGGTATTGTATGTAAGTAATGAATCACTGAATTCTACTTCTGAAACCAATATTGCACTGTTGTTAATTAACTAAAATTTAAATAAAAATTTAAAAAATAAAGAAATACAAATGGCAAACATGTACATGAAAAGATATTTAGCAGCACTATTCATTAGGGAGATGAAAATTAAAACTATAATGAGATATCACCTCACACATGTTTTATGTCTATCATCAAGAAACTTGGATTACAGGTTATCACTTTCTGGTTTCAGTTGCTCAGAGGTCCAGAGGGGTATCCCCTTGTATATTCTGGTCCCTAGGCTACCTTGAGTGGTTTAGGTTTCTGACAGCCATTGATCCCAGATGGAGGCAGAAATTAAGGGAGAAAAGCAGTATGAGGAGATTTTAGTTAATAATGTAAAGACAGCAAGGATGGAAATTTATCCATCCATTTGGTGAAGAAATAAAGGATTGGCTTTGCTGAGGGTATATTCTAAGTATTGTGGTAGTTGGGAGAATGAAATGGAGGCAACCTGGCTCTTTAGGGGAGAAAGAAGAGATAGAATTTTAAAGGGAAATTTCCTGAAAGCAAAGGACTGGTAAAAGGGTCTTTGCTAAAATAATGATCTGCAAAGTGGAGGGTATGGGATACTGTGTACAAAAGTGCAAAATCATTCACTAGGTTCAGGATGAAATTTTAGAATTTTTAAATATTTTTTTCTCACTTTAAATTATTTGTATGTAGTTTTATAATGTATATAATATAAAATGGTAAAGTTGTATAACTTATAAATAACTATATATACATTGTAGGTATATGGTCAATAATTTTATTGATGGGGTAAATGATCAAAAAAGTTTGAGTCCATAACACTGAAGTGTCAAAGAAGCAGGATGTTTATCCTCCTAAAAGCCAATTTGTAATAGACACCATAGAGGTAGCAACAGGAGTAAAAATAAAATAATATGGGGCACCTGCGTGCCTCAGTCAGTTAAGTGCCTGACTCTTGATTTTGGTTAGGTCATGGTCTCAGGGTTGTGAGATTGAGCCCCAAGGCCAGAGTCTTCCTTGGAATTCTTTCTCTGCCTCTCTCCCCACACCCTCTGAAATAAAGAAATGAAATCTTTTAAAAAGATAGTAGAAACAGGTTCATCCTAATTGTAGAGAAATTTTACATTTTTATCCTTTTGGCTTTGTGCTTTCTTGATATCCTTCTTTCTTAATGAGATGAGCTTTATGAAATTGGGAATAGAGTAAAACCTAAGTATTTTTTTATTTCATTACTTTTTTTATTTCATTACTTTTTTTATTTCTTAGTAATCATTGCCTGATCACAGCAAACCAAAAAATATCAGGTATGAAATAAAACATTTCCTTAAAGCAAGAACCAAAAGAATCTACTTTTCTTTTCTTTTTTTCTTTTTTTTTAACTCTGATTTTTAGGCATCCTAATGGCTTATTGCTACCAGTCATGGAAAAAATAAAGAATGCCTTTCAATTTCAGATTGCTAAAGTTAAGGCAATTGCTCTTTTTTTCCCTTCACATTTGAAATAGGAAAATAATGCAAGAAACAAAAAACAAACAAACAAACAAATCTTCTTTCAAACATTGAAAAACCCTTGGTCTTGCTATAGATTACAATAGTTAAGGTATAAAAATCGATTAGTTCAATAGCAACAGATTTGGCTTCATGTGTTGTACATCTTTAGACCCCTAGGAAACAGAATTTACCCCTCATATGAAAGGGCAGAATTTTATCTTCTGTTTCCCACATGGGGTGAGAGTAGAAATATTTAATAAAAAGGTAAGGAGACAGAGATATTTTTGGCATGATGGCATGTATAAGAAGTATAAATTATTAATAAGGGAAGGACCATTCTATAGATGCTCCTTGATGGAGTTAAAGCCAAGATCCTGGGAAAGGGGTGGGCTGGGGAGAAATGATCAAGAGAATTGGGATGGGAAATCACAAAGGAAAACCAGAGCCTAAGTAAACTGCAGTTGGTCATCCAAAGTAGATAATAAGTGAATTAAGGATGAGACAGCAAGAAAGGTTAAAAAAAGAAGTTTTGTATTTATATCATCTTTTAGAATCTGTGTGTATGAACAACAGCATAACATGAATTTCTTTCTCATTAGAAATCTCCTAGAGGCTCTATGATTCAGGAGATTCTCTGTTAATGGACGGACAAATCACCATCTAGTTGGAGTATTTGCCGATCATAAAGTTTCAGAGTTAAACTGGCAGATTCTGTCAACCAGAGAATGTCAGCCTTTACAGAGATGATTAGTATTTCCAGAAACTTCCCTAAGTCAATGTCCGACAAATCTAACCCCTAAACCTATGATTGGGTTTTTGCTGCTGGCATCATATTTACACTGCACTTAATTGTAATGGGAATTTGAATTATTTATTTCCTTACAATATTATTGTAAAACTTATTTATGGTGTTGATTTAGATTTCAGTTAGCTTTGCCCTGTTTTGGTACAGCTATAGGCCTCTGTATGATAGTTTCCAAATACTATCTTTCCTACGCAAAGTCTAAATTAGAGGCTAATTCTCTGTTAAGGGGCTAAGTGACAACTACAAGTATGAAACAGAAGCAATTTATGACAAAGCTATATCTCATTCTTTACATATGTGTAAGTTTCCAGTTTGCTAAACACACCTCTGAGCATTTTTAAGTGGTAAAAATTAGAATATATATAACATAGTGTGATGGTTAATTTTATGTGTAAATTTGGCTAGGCCATGGTACTCAGTTGTTTGGCCAAATGTCAGTTTAGATGCAGCAAAGGTATATTTTAGATGTGATTAACATTTAAATCAGTAAGTAGATTTTGAATATATTAATAACATGGGTGGGTCTCGTCCAGTCAGTTGAAGGCTTTAAGAGAAAAGACTGAAGTTCCTGGAAGATGAAGAAATTCTGCTTCCAGATTACCTTGTATTTAAGACTGCAACATCAACTTTTGCTGGAATTTCCAAAAGCCCTTCTGCCCTGTGGATTTTAGATTTTTTAGTGTCCATAGTAGCGTAAACATATTCCTTTAAAATCTCTCTCAGTATAATTTATATATCTATATAATTTAATATATAGCTTATATATTATAATTTATATATATAAATATAATATAAAAATATAAACAAAAAACTCAACTGATAGATTTTTTTCTTCTCAAATTAGTTGAATAAGTTATGTTGGCATTTTAAAAAAAGATTTTATTTATTTATTTGGGAGAGAGAGAGGGAGAAAGCATGGGCTACGGGCAGGGGCAGAGAGAAAGGGAGAATCAGACTCCCTGCAGAGCAAGGATCCCGATGGGTGGCTCGACCCCAGGACCCTGAGCCAAAGGCAGATGCTTAACTGACTTAACTGACTTCCTAGCTTTATTTTGAGAATGAATAAAACCTTATAGACACATGTATTCACATACCAAGTTTTTTCTTACCAAGTACATTGTGGGAAATGAAACATGGGAAGAAATATATGTGTCCAGGGACTGTGCATTTCACCAAGCACACCAATGAGAAGAGTAGAGGTATGCTGACCTCATTTTTCAATGTTCTACTGATCATTACCCCCTTGATTCTGTTATTTCTAACACCTGCTAGCTGAGAGAAGCTACTGCCAGGCCTAAAGTAATGTTCCAACGATGCTAGCCTTATTTCACCCAAAGCATCCTGTGTGAAAGTGCAGTCCAAGCATTTCAATAGTCTACCATTAAAAACTGAACCAAGATTTTGAAGATTATTAGAAGTTTTCCAGATGTTGAGTATATACATGCATCCTATCTGAAAATCAGTCTGCTTAGATCCTCAAAGGTTTACCCCATAAAAATGATTATTTTGTTTTGGCTGCTGGCCAATGTAAGCAAGTCTAAGAGGTTCCAGTCATTTTCTTCCTTGATGTGCTGATGCGATAAGTTAGAAATGTCTGTCTGTCAGCAAACAGATTTTATGCCTCATCTTTTAACTCTAAAACATCTATACAGTTAGACTGGAATCATGGAATGCAAAAAAGTTGGTTAAGTTCAAGTACTTCATTTAAGTCTTTGGCTCCTCAGATAGCCCCTGAATTACAAATTCATCCCTATGGGAGCATTTCCCTTTTCAGGATTGTCCTTTACCTGTGACTTGAAAAACTAAACTAATCTGTCTGGCTGGTCTGATGCTCTTAGAGGGTCATATTGAACCACTGTATCAAAAACGCCTACATTTTTATATTTTCCAATTCTGCTGTAGCTGTAAAAGCAGAGCTAGAAATACAAATACTAGCTACCTTTTTGACATTAACTGTGTCTAATTATGGAATAAACTATAGTTTAAGGAGAAATTTATTCTGTGTACAGTGGGAGAATCCATGGAAATCCTCAGATCAACTGCAGATATTTCTTTCTCCATTTATCCTTTATTACACAGATGTCCCATGTTGTTCAGGGGACCATGGGGAGAAGCCTGAAGTTTGAGTGCACTGGGATAAAACAATAAAATGTGTAAATGTGATGCATATTTAATCATAATCATGTCTTAGGCAATGTAATTGGAATCAGTTGTGTATCTTACTAAAAGGTACAATTATTCTACCAATTTCAGCTTTCTTAAGTTCCTCACAAAGTTCCTTCATATTCATATCAGAAAGGAGTCTTTTTGTAGAGCCGATATAAGAAAATAGTCCATGCTTCATTTTGGTCAGGATGAAGCTAGATCAACAAAACCAGGAGGGTGAGTTTAAGTTGTCAAAAGAGAGAAGCAGATAAAAAATACCTCAGACTAAACATTTACACACTATCTGGACTTGACTTTGACCAGTGTGTTTTTAAATCTCTGCTGATACGTGACAGACAAAAGAATAAGTGGTCCTGAAGACTGCCAGCCTCTCATCCAGAGATGTAAGTGGCCACAGGCATTTGACCATCATTGTCAAGATTCAGAAAGTCTGAATAAACATCAACATTTTCATAAGGAAGCTGAGGAATTCCAGATGCATCAGCCCAGTGAGAGCAATACTCTGGAAAGGAAATTGTGGCAGACATTCCCACACCTCTTGGACAGAGAGTTACATTTCCTATTTGGGGGCACCCACTAACCCCCAAATGTGGGAATTGAGGAAATATCACTTTTGCAACCTAGTCCAGTGAGGGCATATTTTGATTCTAGAAAATTAGCAAGCTGACTAAAGGAGTCTACCTCTGAAAATTCCTGGCTACTTCCCCACCACCTGAGACAAGAATGACAAGGAATATTTTTTCTCTCAGGAAAGAGAATCCTGCTGAGATTTAAACTCTTCATTTTAGACAGGGTCTGCCTTCTAGAATTTTAGGCAAGACCACATTTGTTAAAAAAGAATGTGTGTAGCAAAATCAAACAAAAAGAAATGCCATGAACATTTTTAAGTGTTGTTATATAAGTTGTTTTAAAGGAAAGGGATTATATTTTTATAAGAAATAGAGGTCAGAATTTTCAAATATATGCTTTCTCCTAGGTTTACTATTGTTCCTCTATTCAAACCCATTAAATGAGGAAATGTCTTATTTAAATGTGGTAGAGGGTAATTTAACTCAAATATTGTTAATATTGGAAATATAAGTTATTCTTTCTGGATGCTATGGCTCTACTGCTCTTCTGCTAGTCATCAGGTGAATTTATGAACTTTATTTCCATGTGTTCTGTTTCCACTATAGCTGGATGCTTCCCTGTATGGAGGATGCCATACTGTTGCATCCTGTTCTAACACGTGTAAGGGGCCACTCACCATCATTTAAACATGGTTACAATATATGTTTTTGGATTTTTTAGGAAGAAATATTCAAGTGGTTACAGTTGAACTCAAATTCTATAAAATCTGTTTCAGTAAATGAGTTGTGAGTCATTTATGTGAAAGTATTTCCCTTAGAGACATCACTCATTCATTTAATATTTATTGAGTAGCCTAGTATATTCACATATATTTTAAGTATTAATCCCTACTTATGGAGTGCAAAGTTTTTTCTTTCTATGAATTTTTAGGCAACTGAAAATAGATAGAGAAATCTAAAAATGAGGCGGAAATAGGCCTAAACTCCTGCAAGAGCTGCAAATGCAATGTCTTAACCAAAATTTCCCTTGATTGGCACATGGGAGAAAAGATGCTAGGAAAAGCGTTTGTTATTCCTGAAAATTTGTCTGTTTCATTTAAACTAGGATTAGATTTTACAAATGATAGAACTGCTAACCTGATTATATTCTAGCCTAAATAGCCATCCTCGGTGCAGTTTCCTTTTCTCCTTTTGATGTCTGTACCTGGTGAGGCTATCAATTAATTCCCCACAACGTAATTGAAATGCAGACTTGTGGCAGAAGAGCAATTAGAGTAAAAGAGGTTAATAAAA
Source organism: Taxidea taxus jeffersonii (assembly GCA_003697995.1). NCBI lineage: Eukaryota > Metazoa > Chordata > Mammalia > Carnivora > Mustelidae > Taxidea > Taxidea taxus. The sequence continues at coordinate 6,719 of RCUC01017266.1, forward strand.
TTCTAAGATTGCTTCTTATGACTCAAAACTTATGATCTACACATTGAGTAATTTAGACTAGAGTCACCGGAAAAATAAATTAGGAACAGTTGAAGAGTTCAGTAGACTCTGGTTGTTGGTTTTGCTTCTTTCCTCCACAATGAGAGGAGTAAAACCTATTAATTTCAGTGGAATGTTTGCTAGCTCTACACTAAAAATGAGCCAGCCATTATACTGAAAGTGGGGACCTTGTACACTTGGATCAAACAAATTCAGGAATGCCAACCATTGTCAGTTAGTAACTGAACTTCAGAAATCTTGGCTCAGAGGGCTTAAAAATATGCTCTGGCTGGTCCCCAAAGAACTTGCTCTTAAAGTACTTTGAAAAAAACACTGAGTCACAGAGTAAGGCCAAGTGTGTGTTTGGCACTGATTTATCGACTATATTCATTTGTACATGTTCATGGTGTCTATCTGTATGTCTAAGCTTTTATACAGAAACATAATACCCTTGAATGGAAGTGACTGGAAGATAATCCATTTGCTTTGTAAACTGAGACTGTGAAATGCATACAGGACAAAGGGGTTGGCCAAGCTTGTAGAATGTGCATTGCTTACCATTTATATACTTTACGTGTAGAGTCATCCCATTTCTAAATTGATTAGTAGCAAAGCAAGGAAGTTTGTTTTACTTCACATAGAACAAAAACATATACAAAATAGAGCCCTCCCTGGGACAGCAGTGTAGTGTTATTTAAAGAGAGTTAAACTTGGTCTCATCCAGTTCGACAAATACACCGCATAACCATAGTCAAGGCACAATCACTCTGGGTCTCCTTCTCAGTTTTATAAATCAAGGGGATTTGACTCTCTTTAAGATATGCTGCACATCATTGGTTCTTTTGGTGTTGTTTTCCACTTCAAAGTTCTTGATCTTCAAATGAGAAGAAAACAGAAAGGGTGTAAATATGATTAATAATGAGACAACTTCCCAGATTTTTTCTTTCCCAAGCACCATGTCTATGGAACTTTCTTCATCAGCTTTAGAAGTTCTCTTTGTTCAAGTTCGGTATTCCCATAATTAGGTCAGGATCCCCCCCCCCCCAAAAAAGGCACAAACTAGCTGATTTTAGAGTTATAAGTTCATAAGTTCAGTAGCTTATGAGGCCAGATCAAAATGGCTTCAGAAATAGCTAGTTTTATAAACATTTTGGCATGATTAACTTCAGGGACCATGCTTTGAATAAGTAAGCTTTTGACATGAAACCAGGTCCAGGGACAAAGATTCTTATTCAATTCAAGGACTCCAACCTCTTTTCAGTCTCTTGAGAAAAGGGCTCTGGTCTGGGTCAGCTTCATAGCTGTACAGGCTACCTAGTCTTTCTTGTTTTCACTTCCCCATTTATAAGATGAGGGACTGTGTGCTTACTTTTCTGATATTCCATCAGTTATAGACCATTGAGGCCCTAGGATACAACAAAATAGTCCACTCCTCCTTAACTGTGTACTAATTGCAAAATTAATTAAATGTATTAACTTTTATTATGATGTACAACAAGCTCACAGTTTTTTTTACTTGTATGAAATTAATCAGTGTGATGTCTTTGGATCTCCCCTTCTTTTACGTAGTACTTACTGGGTATAAGCAATTCCTGTGTGCTTCACTTGCTTCCCAAATTTATTAGGGCTCCCTTAAACACAGAAAAATATCTGGTCTTAAGTAGTCTTTGAATTCCTCTGGTTACACCAAAGAATTCATTCTTTTTAAGAAGACACAAAGTTCTCTGTAGCAAGTAGCAATGCTAGTCAGCACTGGGATACTGCCAGATAAAACGAAATACCCATTAGGTCCTGTAGTGACAGTGCAACACAAACTAGGTGGCGTAAACAATAGAAATTTATTGTCTCACAGTCCTAGAGGCTAGAAGTCTGAGACCAAGGTGTCAGCAAGACTGATTCTTTCTGAGGGCTATGAGGGGGAATCTGTTCTAGCTTCTAGAGATTTGCTAGAAATCTGACATTTTTGGCTTACAGAATTATCACTTTAATCTCTACCTTCATCTCCATAGGACATTCTCTACATGTCTGTGTCAGTGTCCAAATTTCCCCTTTTATAAAGACACCAGTCATATTGGGTTAGGGAGACCCTTACTCTAGTATAGCACCATCTTAATTGCATCTGCAACAACCATATTTCTTTTCTCATTTTTTGAAGATTTATTTATTTTAGAGAGAGCAAGAGAGAGTGAGCAGTGGGAGGAACAGAGAAGGATGGAAAGGAGGGAGACAATCGCCAGCAGACTCTGAGCTAAGTGCAGAGCCCGATGGGGGAGGCTGGATCTCATCACCTGGAGAGCACAACCTGAGCCAAAACAAGAGTCAGATGCTTAATAGACTGAGCCACCTAGGCGCCCTCCACAACCTTATTTCTAAATAAGGTCATGTTATGTGGTACTAGGAGTTAAGACTTTTATAACATACATGTTTTGGGCAGACACAATTCAACCTATAATATATGGCTTTCCATATGCTTAGTATAGGGAGAATCCCATAACAGCACTGATTCTGAATTTTGTATTAGGGTTCAGTTGCATTAATAATGAATTCCTTGGGAAGGCTCTTGGCTAAATTATGAAGAAAATGAGTTTGCTTTCTGTTATTCTACTACCTTCTTCTGGGTCCTTTTGCCCCTAAGGGGCCCTCCAGTTTTAGTCCTTTCATGTTCTTGCCTTTCAGAATGCACATATAATTCACAATATTAAATTTGTGCCATAGCATTTGTTGCTTTAGGGAGCATCTACTGATCACTCTTTGTTAATCATTACAGAATTTTGGATTCTTGTTTAGATTATCCAGCAGCTTCATCTGACATGCTTATAGAATAACAAGATATTAGATTTTAAATCATCTATTTTTCTCAGTTTACATCCTTCATCTAAACTGAATTCTTTACCTCTTCATCAACACAGTTACCATTTTAGCCAAATTTTCATTTCCAGGATCAGATTTTTTTTTTCGTTTTCTGGTTTGAGAAAAAAGAACCAGAGGCCTCTTAAAATCTTTCACTTCATCTCCAAATTCCCACTTCTTAGTAGTCACTATAATTTGCTACTTTGACTTGTCTTTCATTTCCACCGTATCTAAGAGAAGTTTTAGGCATCTATTTTGGGCACTTTATTTGGGTTAAATATTCCTAGCTTTGCCCATCAACAGAAATATCTATAAGCTACTCTTTGTAATGGAGGAAGACAAGAGATAGGGGTCTAGCTTTCATCAAACACTGGACATTTGGCTAGGCATTCTACAGAGATGATCCTTTTGGAATCTAACAATAACCCTCCAATGGATTCCTGCCTAAGTTTATGAACAAAACAGAGATAAACCAAAGAATTTGTGATTATGCACTAATAGCCAAGAAGCAAGGAACTCTGGAGTTCTTTCCATTCCAAGAAGGACAGTAGAACTTAGGTAGTATTTTGAATAAAAGTAATCATGAAGATGATTTCACATTTTGGGCTACTTACTGTATACACTAAATTCTGGCCCACAAGTTTTTTTTGCCTATTAATGCCATTTCATTTTCTCAACAATTATTTGAGCAAGGTGTAAACCCTGTTTTATTTTTAATTGAGACATAATTGACATATATTAGTTTTAGGTGTGCAACATGATTCAGTATTTGTATACACTGTGAAGTGATCACCACTATAATATCATGATGTAGTTAACATCAATCACTATACGGAGTTACAAATTATTTTCTTGTGATGAGACTTTTTCAGATCTACTTTCTTAGTAACTTTCAAATATCCAGTACATTATTGCTAACTACAGTCACCATGCAGCACATTATATCCCAGGACCTTTGGACCTTCTTGCCCACTACTCACCTCCACCTCACCGATCAGTGCTCTGTATTAATGAGTTCAGACTTGTTTTGTTTTTTAGATTCCACATGTAACTGAAATCATACTGTATTTGTCTTTCTCTGTCTGACTTACTTAACTTAGCATGATACCCCCAAGGTCCACAAATCCTGTCCTCCAAGATGAGAAAATTGAGGTGTAGGGAGGTTAAATAACTTGTCCAAAGTTTCATAACTAGGAGTTAGTAGTACCTATATTGGAACCATGCTAGCTTAAATTAAGATCCTTCACTTTTAACCACAACACTCTATTTGAAAGTGAAAATATCATACATTACTTTTTATTTGGTCATGTTTTACAAAAGCAATTTCTGGCTTTCTTTATTAACACTGCCACACATAAATACTACACATTTCCCCATGGTGTCTAGTTGAATGTTGGGCACAAAGCTTATGCTCAGTACATACTTTTCCTTACAACCAGTCATACTTAAGCCATAATAAACTTATGTACACAACTGGAAAACTCATCATTGAACTTTCGGATGGGAAAAATATTGGACAGAGAGTTAACAGATCTATGTTCTAGCCCTGTATAATACCTGTGATACTAGGTTCCCTCGTTTGCAAATTAAAAAGTTTGGTTTTAATGGTCTGGGCTCAAAATGGTTTTAAAATGCATATTTCATATTTTGTAATTCTAATCATGCCTCAATTATTTTGGAAAATATTTTACTTCTGGTTATCAGCAAAGAATATATGGAATGTAAATTTCAGCATAACAATGATTTTGTTCCATGGTATTTAGGAATGCAAATTATATGTATCCAGGTTTTGTCTGACCTATATATTTGGGGTGTGTGTGTGTGTGTGTGTGTGTGTGTGTGTGTGTGTATTATCAGTGGTCAGATCTAAACTGTGTATTCCCTCAGAAATATACATGTGCTCTACTTTCAGCTATATTAACTATGAAATTAGATGGTAAAAAACATTATCTTCATTGACATATCCTGTCTTCCCTTAACATTTAGTTTTTAATTTCAGCCCTTAAAAAGAGGGCAGTTAAAAAGAGAGCAATTAGCATTTTCCAGGTACAAAAGTTGGCAGTAGGTGAGCTATAGTACATTAGTTATATGCTTTGAGATCCAAACAGACAGGTTTTCCTTAAATGTGGTAGGATAGCTAGAGCTAAATTTTATCCAGTATTTAGTATTTTTCAGATGTTGTGTTATTTACTGGTATTATCTCTTCCAATCCTTATAATAATCTTATGAGGTAGATAGTATTAACCATTTCATCTTAAAGATAAGGGACCTGAGGCAGAGAAGCATGAAATTTGCTCAAAGGCATACAAGAGACCAGCATTTGAATCCATATAATCTGATTCCAAAATGAACTCACTAACCATTTTTTTAACATAGAAATGTGGACCACTTTCCACTCTGATGGATTTTAAAACAGAATTTTTTGTTTTTTAAGATTTTATCTATTTGACAGAGAGAGAGAGAGAGATCACAAGTAGGCAGAGAGGCAGGCAGAGGGGAATGGGGGGGGGGG
>RCUC01017268.1:0-19026 GCA_003697995.1 Taxidea taxus jeffersonii
AAAAAAAAAAATCTATAAGCCAGTGACTTTCATGAACAAGGATGTGATGATTCAAAGCAAAACATAATCAAATTCATCAAAGAGTATATAAAAAGATGTGGCTTCAGGAATAAGTTGGGGTTATCCAGGAAATCAAGGTTGGTTTAACATTTTAATATCAGCCAGTATAATTTCCCACAGTAACAAAATAAGGGATAAAACCATGTAATTTTTTCAATAAATGTGGAAATAGAACTTGGTTAAATATAACACCTTTTTATGATAAAAAAATTAACTTATTTGTAAGCTAAGAGTAAGCTTAAAATTACTTTAAAGATATCTATAAAAAGTATAGTATAGGGGTTCCTGGGTAGCTCAGTGGATTAAAGCCTCTGCCTTTGGCTCAGGTCATGATCCCAGAGTCCTGGGATGGAGCCCTGCATCGGGCTCTCTGCTCAGCAGAGAGCCTCCTCTCTTTCTCTGCCTACTTGTGATCTCTGTCAAATAAATAAAATCTTAAAAAAAAAAGTATGGTATATAGCATACTAATTTGTTATAAACATTAAAATTTTTCCCTCAGAAGAGGGCAACACTCTTACACTGTTGGTGGGAATGCAAACTGGTCATCCACTCTGGAAAACAGCATGGAGTTTCCTCAAAAAGTTAAAAATAGAACTGCCTTATGACCCAGCAACTGCACTACTAGGTATTTATCCAAAGGATATAAACATAGTGATCTAAAGGGACACATGTTCCCCAATGTTGATAGCAGCAATGTCTACAACAGCCAAACTATGGAAAGAGCCCAGCTGTTGTCGACAGATGAATGGACAATGAAGATGTGGTGTATAAATATATAATGGAATATTATTTAGCCATCAAAAAGAATGAAATTTTGCCATGAGGTGGATGGAACGAGAGGGTATTATGCTAAGCGAACTAAGTCAGTCAAAAAAGACAAATATCCTATGATCTCATTCATATGTGGAATTTAAGAAACAAAACAGATGTATAGGGGAAGGGAAAGAAAAATAACAAGATGAGAACAGAGAGAGACAAATCATAAGAGACTTTTAACCATTGGAAACAAACTGAGGGTTGCTGGGGGAGTGGGGTCTTGGGATGGTGTAACTGGGTAGTGGGCATTAAGGAGGGCATATGATGTAATGAGCACTAGGTGTTATATGCAACTGATGAATCACTAAATTCTTCCTCTGAAACTAATAATACAGTATATGTTAATTAAATTGAATTTAAATTTTAAAAAATTTTCCTCAGAGACTAGCACTAAGGCAAGGACAACAACACTTACCATGTTTATTCATCATTGTCCTAGATGTTATATCATAGCCATTATAGTAAGCTAGAAGAAAGATGTAAATCTTAGAATAGAAGAAATCAAGCTATTATTAACATACAGAATGATGTGAAGATTAGAAAAATTCTAAAAAATATATAAACATAAACCATTATAGTTAGGCAATGAATTTAGCCAAGAAATAAAATCAATTAAAAACCAAACTGGGGTATAGATTTTTTTTTTTAATTTTTAAAAAATTTATTTATTCGACAGGCAGAGATCACAAGTAGGCAGAGAGGCAGGCAGAGAGAGAGATGGAAGCAGGCTCCCTGCTGAGCAGAGAGCCCGATGTGGGGCTCAATCCCAGGACCCTGGAATCATGACCTGATCCAAAGGCAGAGGCTTTAACCCACTGAGCCACCCAGGCACCCCTAGAGTTTTTTTTTAAATGAAACATTGATAATACTATCCATCAAAATAAGCATGAGAATAAATCTAAGATAATAAAGAAGTGAAGGGCTACGTAGCCTGAATGAACTGGAAATCTCAGTAGTCATTTTTTCTCAAATTATTTTACAGAACTCATAGGTAGATGCAAAGTAATTACAAAGTTGGATGTCCAGTTTATTCATGTACTTTATAACTTCATACTTTCATAAATTTACTTATGATAATTTTATATATCAAATATTTAATATAACTGGCAAAAAATGAAGGATATAATGTACATGTGTCTCATAGCAATGACAAAGAATTTTAATATTAAAAAATTAATTTTATAAAATAAATTTGCACAAATCAAAAAATAAGTGATAAACAGAACAATATGTGTTAAAACCTTAAAAGAAACAGGCATCTTACTGGAAAAATGTACAAATGGATTATACACATACAAAAAAAGTTGTCAATCTCACATTTAATTGAAAAGCATACAAAATAAAACATTTATGCAAAAACAAATTTTCCCTTAACAGATTGGCCAAAATTTTATATCTAGTAGTTGTGTCTATAGATACTCCCATTAAATATTGGTAATATTGTAAGGTGGTAGAACTTTCTTGAGAGTAATATGACAGTATCTTTCATAATTTAAAAGAAAACTATCCTTTGATGTAGAAATTTATTAACCAAACTGTTACTCTAACACCTAAAAACAATGTTAAATACTTTGTGAAATGTCTATTTTTTAAATAATTTTCAGTATAAGATGACCGGAGATACAATTCCTTTGCAATTACATCTATAAAGCCAAGTTCGTATCGTGCTAAATTATGACATAGTGGAAGATTTCGCACAAGGAACAAGTCAAAATCTACCAATTTAACCAAATTAGATACATGTGTACCTAAAAATATCACATGTTTAAATTTCATATGTTTTATATGGAAATATATACATATATACAAATACCTATAGTCACTGAATGGAAATCTATAGCTTGATTAGTATATATACTGTTCGCTTTATGTTAAAGGGCACTAATCACAAATACTAATAACAAAGGGATGCTTGATAAACAACTCTAATGATCTGTTGGTAAATTTTGGTTTTAATGAAGGCCTGTGGACCATGAAAGAGAAAACAAAACATCCCCTGAGAAAGTAAATGCACTAAATATTGACATGAACTAAAACAAAACAAAACAAAACAAAAAAAACAACCCAACAAATTAACAAATTTAAGAAATACAGCTTCTCAATTATAATATCATATATTATTCATGTAGCCACAATATAAAATATTTTTCTATTTTCTATAAATAATTTCATATTTATTATTGTATTGGATATACCAGAAGAAATTATATGTGAACACTTTATGGTATTTATTAATTCAGTTTCTCAGCAGAATTCTCTATCTTGACTATATATATATAAATGACCATTGCTTGTAGTATGGTGAAAGTGTATGCAATTTCTAAAATCATGAGATAGTAAAGAGAAGCCAAAATAAGGAAAAGAAAAATAGCCCTTAAACTTACAGAAAACTTAAGTAACAATTTGCATGATGAGAAGTTTATTAAGAAATGTCAAGTTTGTTTTTTAGACTTATTTATTTGAGAGATAGAGGAAGAAAGATAGCACTCTCATGCAGGGGAGGGGCAGAGGGAGAGGAGAGAGAGAATCCCAAACCTCCTCTGCACTGAGTCTGTAGCCCCACTTGGGGCTCCAACTCTCGACCTTGAGCTGAATTCAAGAGTCAGATACTTAACCACTGAGCCACCCAGGTGACCCCAAATATCAAGCTTTTTAACACCATCTCTTGAGAATGATAGAACCACCAGTGAGACTCCTGGAAATGGAGGAAATAAATGACTGTGAATCCTCTCTAGTTACATCAGGAATTTGCCACATAACTCTCCTAAATTTATTTTTTTAATTTTCTGAAAGTATGGAATTACTGTTCTTAAAGATGACTTCAATGAACACAGAGATTGCTGCATCAAAATATACACAAACACTTTTTAAAGAAAATATATTTATAGTGTTCAAAATAATATAACTTACTATTGACAAAATCATAAATAGAGTAAATGTTTATTGTATAATGATATACTCTTTGTGTATTTGCTTATTGATAATGATTTTATTTTTTAACAGCAGGATATTTAGAGCAGTGTTTGCCTCCTTGATTACAAGCCATTTTTTTAAATTGCAGGTCTATTGAGATATAATTGACATAAAACATTATGTAAGTTTAAAGTGTATATTGTGATGATATGATACACTTACATGCTGCAAAATGAATACTACAGTAGTGTTAACACCTCACATAATTACCATTTTTTTTGTGGTAAGAACGTTTAAGACCTATTCTTTTAGAATCTTTCAAGTATGTAATTCAGTATTGTCACCTATAGTACATCAGTTGTACATTAGATCCCTAGAACTTATCATATAACTTGAACTTTAGACCCTTTGATGGATTTTCCCCCATTTCTTCTAGCCTCTGGCAACCACCATTCTACTCTCTGTTTTCATTAGTTCTTCTTTTTAAGATTCCACTTATAAAAGATATCATACTGCATTTGTCTTTTTTTTGTGTGACTTTTGTCACTTAGCCTAATGCCCTCAAGTTCTATCCATGTTGTAAAATGGCAAGATTTCCTCCTGTCTCTTGGCTAAATAATATTGCATTGTGTGGATGTATGTATATACCATATATATTCACACACACACCCACACACACATACACACACCACATCTTCTTTATCCACTCAACTGTAATTAGGCACTTAGGTTGTTTCCATATTGGGTATTACAAATAATGCTACAAGAATGCAGGAGTGCAGTGATCTCTTTGTGATACTGATTTCATTTCCTTTGGATACATACCTAGAAGTGAAATTAGTAGATCATACTGCAGTTCAATTTAAATTTTTAAAGAACTCTCCACACTATTTTTTATGCTGGCTGTACCAATTTACATTCCTACAAACAGAACATAGAGATTTCCTTTTCTTCACATATTTGTTATCTGTCTCTCTCTCTTTTTGATAAAAGTCATTCTAATAGATGTGGGATTACATATTATTGTGGTTTTGATATTTATTTCCATGGTGATTAGTGACATTGAACATCTTTACACATACTTGTTGGCCATTTGTCTGTCTGTGGAAAATTTCTTCAGTTTATTTGCTGATTTTTAATCATATTTTTGTTTAGTTAAACAAAACTGAATATGATATTCAGTAAATATCATATGAATTCTTTATATATGTTGAATATAACCCTTTATAAAATATATAATTTACAAATATTTTCTTCCATTCATTAGGTTCTCTTTTCATTTTGTTAGTTGTTTCTTTTGCTATGTAGAAGGTTCTTAGTTTGATGTAGTCCATTTATTTATTTTTGCTTTTGTTGCCTGTGCTTTTAGTGTCATATCCAAAAAATTATTGCCAAGACAATGTCAAAGAGATTTCTTTTTGTTTTTTTCTAAGAGCTTCAGGTCCTATGTTTAAGTCTTTAATCCATTTTGAATTAATTTTTGTGAATGGTATAAGATAGGGGTCCAGTTTCATTCTTCTCTATGTGATTACCTAATTTTCTCAACACTATTTATTGAAGAGAGAATCTTTTCTCCATTGAGTATTCTTAGCTCCTTTTATCAAAGGTTAGTTGTTTGTACATGTGAGGGTCTATTTCTGGCACTTGATTCTGTTCCATTGACCTATATATCTATTTTTCTGCCAGTGTTGTACTGTTTTTATTGGTGTAGCTTTGTAATACAATTTGAAATCAGGAAGTATGATACTCCCAGCTTCATTAATCATCATACTGCTTTGGTTATCTGGAGCTCGCAGTGGTTCCATAAATATTTTGGGATTTTTTTTTCTATTTCTGTGAAAAGTGCTGCTGGAATTTTGATAGGAATTGCATTAAACTTACAGATGGCTTTGAATAGTATGGACATGTGAACAATAATTATTCTTCTAATTCATAACATGGGATATCTTCCTATTCATTTTTGTCTTAATTTTCTTTCATCAGAGTCTTCTAGTTTTTAGTGTGTAGGTTGTTCCCCTCCTTGGTTAAAATTTTAATTATTTTATTTTTTAGATGCTATTATGAAGCAATTTATTTATTTCTTTTTCAAACATTTTGTTGTTAGTGTATAGAAATGCAACTGATTTGTGCATGTTGATTTTGTATCCTTCAATTCTACTGAATTTATTGATTAATTCTAACAGTTTTTTGGTGAAATGTTTAGGATTTTTTATATATAACATAGTACCTTGTTCATTAGAGACAACTTTACTTCTTTTCAGTTTGGATGACTTTTATTTCCTTTTCTTGCCTGATTAGTGTGCTTATGATTTTCACTACATGTTGAATAATAGTAGGAGTGGTCACCCTTGTTCTTGTCTTGATCTTGGAGGAATAGCTTTCAACTTTTTACCATTGAGGAAGATGTTGGCTGTGGGCTTATTATATATGGTCTTTATTATGTTGAAGTATGTTTCTTCTATATCCAGTTTGCTGAGAGTTTTTACCATTAAAGGATGTTGGATTTTTCTCAAATACTTTTTCTGTTTCTACTGAAATGATGATGATTTTTTATCTTTTATTCTATTAATGTGATTCTATTACATTTATTGATTTGTATATAATGAACCATCTTTGCATCCCAGGAATGAATCCACTTGATTATGGTGTATAAGCCTTTTAAATACTATTGGATTTAATTTGCTAATATTTTTTATAAAACTTTTTGCATGTGTATTAACCAGGGATATTGGCTTATATTTGTTTGTTTTTTAGTGTCTTTATCTAACTTTGGTACCAGGGTAATGCTGACCTTATAAAGTAAATTTGGAAGTATTCCTTTCAATTTTTGGAAGAGTTTGAGGAATTAGTGTTAATTCTTTAAATGTTTCGTAGACTTTACCAGGGAAGCCACTTGGTCTAGGGCTTTTTATCTGTTGGGACATTTTTGGTTATTAACTCAATATCAACATTGGTTTGTTCTAGTTCTTCATGATTCAGTCTTGGTAGGTTCTGTTTCTAGAAATTTGTGCATTTCTTCTAGGTTATCCAATTTTTTGGCATATAAGTGTTCATAGTAGAACCTCATAATCCTTTTTTCAACTACAGTGTTAGTTGTAGTGCCTCCTCTTTCATTTCTGATTTTATTTATTTTAGTCTTTTTTGTTCTTAGTCAACAAAAATATTGTGTTTGTTAATTTTATTTATCTTTTCAAAGAGCTAGCTCTTACTTTCCTTCATTTTTCTACTGTTTTGTGGTCTCCATTTATTTCTGCTGTGATCATTGTCATTTCCCTCCTTTTACTAAATTTGGAATTGGTTTGATCTTCCTTTTCTAATCCCTTGAAAGGTAAAGTGAGATTGCTTATTTGAGATCTTTCTTTTTCCTTAATGTAGATACTTACCTCTATAAGCTTCTCTGTAAAATTGCTTTTGCTGAATTATATGTTTTGGTATTATATTTCCATTTTTATTTGTTTCAGTATTTTTTGAGACTTCCCCTTTGATCTCTTCTTGACCCATTAGTTGTTCAGGGATGTTTTGTTTAATTTCCACATATTTGTCAATTTTTCAGTTTTCTTCTTGTTATTGATTTCTAGTCTCACACCACTGTGTTCAGAAAAGATACTTGTTATGACTTTAATCTTATTAAATGTATTAAGACTTATTTTGCAACCCATCATATTATCTATCTCTGAGACTGTTTCTTGTACACTTGAGAAGAGTGTGTATGTTGCTGCTTTTGGATACAGTGTTCTGTACATAATGTTACATCTGTTTGTCCTAAAGTATAGTTCAAGTCCAGTGTTTTCTTATTTACTGTCTGGATGATCCATTGTTAGGAGTAGGATATTAAAGGTCCCTACTATTATTGTCAATTTCTTCCTTCAGATCTGTTAGTATTTGCTTAATATATTTAGGTACCCTAATGTTGGATGCATATATATTTATGATTGTTATATTGTCTTGATGAATTGACAACTTTATTGTTATATAATAACCATCTTTGTTTACCATTTCTGGCTTAAAGCCCATTTTTTTCTGACATAAGTATAGTTAACCCTACTCTCTTTTGGTTTCCACTTGTTGGAACATCTTTTTCCATCACTTCATTTAGAGACTATGAGTGTTCTTAAATCTGAAGTGAGTCTCTTATACACAGCATTTATTTGGGTTTCATTTTTTTAATCTACCCAGGTACTCAATAACTTTTGATTGGATAATTTAATTTATTTACATTAGAATAATTGATTATTGATAAGGACTTATTAATATCATTTTATCAATTATTCTGGCTGTTTTGTATTTCTTTTATTCCATTCTTTCTGTCTAGCTGTCCTCCTTTGATAGTTAATGATTTTTCATAATAGTATGCTTTAACTTTCTTCTCTTTATCTTTTATGTATTTACTGTAGGTTTTTGCCATGTGGTTGCTCTGAGATTACATAAACCATTGTGTATAAAAAATGGTCTATTTTAAGCTGATAACTTTGATCACATAAAAAACTCAGCTTTTAGGCCCCCACTTTTATGTTTTTGAAGTCATGTTTATCCCTTTCATGTTGTATATTCATTAGCAAATTATTTTAGTCAGTTATTTTTAAATCTTTTGTTCCTTAACCTTTATACTACAATTAAGTGGCTAATACACTACCATATTATGGTATTAGAATATTCTGAATTTGACTATGTACTTACCTCTATCAATGTATTGTACATTTTTATATGTTTTCATGTTAATAATTACCATCCTTTTAGCTCAAAGAACTCCTTTCAGAAGCTCTTAGAAGGTAGATCAAGGGGGAATGAACTCCCTCAGCATTGTTTGTATGGTTTCCTCTTTTTTTCTTTTTCATTTCTGAAAGACAAGTTTTCCAGATAGAGTATTCTTGGTTGACAGGTTTTTTTCTTTCAGAATTTGAATATATCATATTAACTCTGTACTGGCCTATAAGATTTCCTAGGAAATCAAATTGTCTAATGGGGGTTCCATTGTACATTATAAATTTCTTGTCCCTGGCTATTTTTAAGGTTTTTTCTTTGATTTTTTATAGTTTTCATATGATGTATCTCAAGGAAGAGTTCTCTAAGTTGTATTTGTTTGGTGATCTATAGGTTTCATGAACTTAGATGTCCAAATCTCTCCCCATATTTGGGAAGTTCTTGGCCATTGTTTCTTTAAATAAGCTTTCTGTCTCCTTTCCCCTCTCTTCTGCCTCTCAGACCCAAATAATCAGCAGACTGTTGCTCTTGCTATAGATTATGTAGGTTTTCTTCATTCTTTTTCATTATTTCTTTGTTCTCCTTTTAATAATTCCAAAGATCTTGTCTTCTAATTCATAGAATCTTTCTTCTTCTTGATCCATTCTTCTGTTGAAATCCCTATTGTATATTTCATTTCATTCACTGTATTCTTCAGCTTCAGAATTTTTGTTTGGTTCTTACTCATGTATGATTTCCACTTCTTAATTAAAATCTCATTCTGTTCATGTATCATTTTCCTAATTTTGTTGAATAGTCTTCCTGTATTCTTTTTGTAGCTCATGGAACTTTCCTAAAATAGTTACTTTGAATCTTTATGGGATGAACTGCAGATACTCATTTTTTTGCAGTTGCTTACTGAAAGAATGTTGTGACCCTTGGTGGTGTCATGTTTCTTTGATTTTTCATGTCCCTTGAAGTCTTGTGTTGCTACTTCTGTATTTGAAGTAGCAGTCACTTCCTCCAATCTTTACTGACTGACTGGAGAGAAATGTCTTCTGTCAGCCCTCATAGTTATTCTGTAACATTCTCACATCTTCCTGGGATACACCTGTTCCATGGTTCTTGCTCCCTCTTGTGGTAGAATTTTAAAACTTGCATTAACAAACAAACAATTCAGTGCACCCAGCTGGTGCTGACAAATCTCTCTCTCATTTTCCCAAGGGTGGAGCTAAATTCAAGTGTGTGGTGTCTTCTTGTCCTGGAGATTAAGGGTCATCTTTTTTCATGTGCCCACCAGCCATATTCCAAAACTCATTGTTACTGTCACTAAGAATACACCAAAGGCATCAGACACAGGGTTGAGGTATTTGAGTTGGGCAGAGTGCTGGTGGTGCTTATGGGCTAACTATGAAAATTTGCTAGTGAAGTATATCTAGCTATTGCAGGTAGGCTTTTTGATGGAGTCTGTGATACCATGTAGGCTCCATGTCCCTTTACTGCCCTGTGAGAATCTTATCTGCTGCTTTTAGCTTCTTCTTACCCCCAAATTATGGAGCTCATGACTCAGTACTTTGGATGGGACAAGAGAGAAATGGGCTTGGACAGTTTCCTACACAGCTGAGGAGCTGAGCACTCACTCATGTGCTCTTACTCTCCCCTTCAGGAGAAATCATTGGCTAAGAAGGTTTCTCTTAGCACTAAGCTGTGCTGCCTTGGCAGAGGGGTGATGTAAAGTTGAACTGTTTCTCTTCCCCAGTGCATCCTAACTTTTATATTTTTGCTGCAATAGTATGCTAAAACTTCTCTGCTAGAAACCTGGGCTTTTACAAAGGCTCTCTCATTTGAGGGTGGTTGTTTAAGACAGTGTTCCCCAGATGCTGCCAGATTGCAGCCAAGAGAGGTTAGAGCCAGGACTGAGGTTGATATACGTAGTACTCAATGCAGGGGAGGCAAGACTCCTCCTGGGTACTTTGGCGTATGGCATTAGATCTCATAAGGCACGTATGTCTGTGGATGGATGCCAAATTATTGTTGCAGGAGGATATGAACAAGGGACATCTTATTTAGCCATTTTGCTGACCTCACTCCGAAGCCAGTTTTAGTTAGCTAAATATTTGCTGAATATTTACTTTATCTCCACCAGGTTGACATTCTGTGATGGGATAGAGATTAAATAGGTTTATGTGTCACAGAGGCTACAGATTCCAAAGTCATAACAGAAATAGAGAGCATTTATTTTTAATTTCAGTACATGATAGAAATGTGGACCCTAAAATGGGTATTTGTAAATGTCTGCAATGCCAGCATTTTTTTAAAAGATTTTATTCATTCACTTGTCTGAGAGAGAGAGAGAGAGCACAAGAAGGGGTAGTGGCAGGCAGAAGGAAAAGCAGGCTCCCTCCTGAGCAAGGAGCCCAGTGGAAGACTTGATCCCAGGACCCTGGAATCATGACCTGAGCTGAAGGCAGACACTTAACCCACTGAGCCACCCATTCTTTGCCAACATTTTTTATATGTACAGAATTGGTTGCATATGTATTAAAATATTTGGATCACTTCAAGTAAGAAGGTTTATTATCTTAGAATCCTTTCTCTTTATGCTCATTACAGGAAGGAGTTAACTGTAATATCAGAGATATAGGAAGTTAATAAGAAGACTTTTAAAAGTTAATTCTTGATGTAGTAAAACCATACCCATCCATACCAGTCAGTTAGTATTACAAACAACAATAAAATCTATACATGTATGCACATCTTCTCGGGTTTACTATGCAAGGTTATTTCTAATGTATATGACAATGGCAGAATACTAGAGTGAAGGATATGAGGATCTTCAGCTAACTAGGTATTGCCAAATTACTCTCAAAATTGTGTCAATTTATACTCACCATAAATATAAGAGTTGTCCTTTACTTACATTTTTTTTTCTTTAAGCTTTTTTATTTAAACATATAATGTAACCCCACCACCCTCTCCCCCCCCCCCCCCCCCCCCCCCCCCCTCAGTTTGTTTTATGACATTAAGAGTCTCTTTTGGTTTGTCTCCCTCCCGATCCCATCTTGTTTCATTTTTTCTTTTCCTACCACCTTAACCCCCACCCCCGTTGCATCTCCACTTCCTCATATCAGGGAGATCATGTGATAGTTGTCTTTCTCCAGTTGACTTATTTCGCTAAGCATAATATGCTCTAGTTCCATCCATGTCGTCGCAAATGGTAAGATTTCATTTCTTTTGATGGCTGCATAGTATTCCATTGTGTATATATACCACATCTTCTTTATCCATTCATCTGTTGATGGACATCTAGGTTCTTTCCATAACTTGGCTATTGTGGACATTGCTGCTATAAACATTGGGGTACACGTGCCCCTTCGGGATCACTACGTTTGTAGTTACATTTTTGTAAATGTTTGATATTATCCTGTTTCTGCCAATCTAAAAATGTGAAATGGTATCTCACTGTTACAACTTGTATTTATTAGATACAAATGAAATTGAACATCTTTTGTTTTCTCTTGGCAGTTTTGGGTATGTCTTGTGTCTCCTGATCAATTTTCTTTAAATGTTATTACTGAGGTATAATTGACAAACAGTGTTGTATTAGTTTCAGGAGTACAACATATTGATTTGGCAATTTCATATGATACTCATGCTAACTAATAAGTATAGTTACCATATAAGGTTATTACAATATTTTTTATTATATTCTCTATGCTGTACTTTTTTCCTCTGGGACTTATTTTATAACCAGAAATCTGTATCTCTTATTCTCCAACTATTTTACCCATCCTCTCCCCCACCTGCCCTCTGGCAACCACCAGTTTGTTCTCTGAATCTAAGAGTCTATTTTTTGGTTTGTTTGTGTATTTTGTTTTTAGATTCCACATATAAGTGAAATCATATAGTATTTGTTTTACTCTAACTTATTTCACTTAGCTAAATACTCTCTAGGTCCATCCACCTTTTCACAATTGGCAATATTTCATTTTTTTATGGATGAGTAATATTTTACTGTTTATATATACTATATCTTCTTTATCCATTCATCTATCAATAGACACTTGGGTTGTCTCCATATGTTGGCTATTGTAAATAAAGCTGCCATGAAGATAGGAGTGGATATATCTTTTTGAATTAGTGTTTTCATTTTGGAGGTGGGTAATTACATTACTGTATCATATGATGTTTCTACTTTTAATTTTTTGAGGAAACTCCATACTGTTTTCCACAGTGATTGCACCAGTTCACATTCCCACCAACAGGGCACAAGGATTTCCTTTTCCTCACATCTTTACCAACACTTGTTTTTTTATTTTGTTTTGTTTTATATTTATATATTATATTTTATATTAGCCATTCTGACTGATAAGAGATGATGTCTAATTGTGGTTTTGATTTTCATCATTTCCTTGATAATTAATGATGAGCATCTTTTCATGTTTCTCTTGGGGTTTATATATCTTCTTCAGAAAAATATCTGTTCAGCTGTCTGGTTTTCCTAGCACCATTTATTGAAAAGACTGTCTTTTCTCCATTGTATATACTTGTTTCCTTTTCCATGGATTAATTGACCAGATAGGTGTGAGTTTATTTCTGGGATCTTTGTCATGTTCCGTTGATCTTTATGTCTGTTTTTGTGCCAGTACCATACTGTTTTGGTTACTACAGCTTACTAATATAGCTTGCAATCTGGGATTGTGATTATCTCCAGCTTTGCTTTTCTTTCTCAAGATTGCTTTGGTTATTTGAGGTCTTTTGTGGTTCCATAAAAATTTTAGTGTTATTTGTTCTAGTTCTGTGATAGATGGTATTGGTATTTTGATAAGGATTGCATTGAATATATAGATTGATTTGGGTAGTATGAACATTTAACAATACCAGTTTTTCCAATACACAAGCATGCTATATTTTCTATTGTTTACATTGTCTTCAATTTCTTTCATCAATGTCTTATCATTTTAAGAGTATAGGTCTTTCAGCCCTTTGGTTAAATTTATTTTAGGTATTTTATTCTTTTTATGTAATTGTAAATAGGATTATTTTCTTTTTTTTTAAGATTTTATTTATTTATTTGACACAGTGAGAGATCACAAGTAGGCAGAGAGGCAGGCAGACAGAGAGAGGGAAGCAGGCTTCCTGCTGAGCAGAGAGCCTGATGTGGGGCTTGATCCCAGGACCCTGAGATCATAACCTGAGCCAAAGGCAGAGGCTTAACTCTCTGAGCCACCCAGGTGCCCCTAGGATTATTTTCTTAATTTCACTTTCTGATAGTTCTTATTAGTGTATAGAAACAACCAATTACTGTATATTACTTTTGTATCCTTCAATGTTACTGAATTCACTTATTCTAATTGTTTTTTGGTGGGATTTTAGGTTTTTAAAATATATAGTGTTGTGTCATCTATAGATAGTGACGGTTTTACTTCTTCCTTGCCAATTTGGCTGACTTTTATTTATTTATTTACTTATTTTTTCATTTTTTTGGTCTGATTGCTGTGGCTAGGACTTCTAGTACTATGTTGAATAAAAGTGGTGGACAACTTTGTCTTATTCCTGACTTAGAGAAAATGCTTTCAGGTTTTCACTACTGATTATGAAGTTATCTATAAATTTTTCACATGTGGCCTTTTGTAAGTTGAGATGTTTCCTCTAAACCCACTTTGTTGAGAATGTTTATCATGGATGGATGTTGTATTTTGACAAATGCTTTTTCTGCATCTATTCAGATGATCATATAGTTTTTTTCAATTTTTTAAATTAACATATAATGTATTATTTGTTTCAGGGGCACAGGTCTGTGATTCATCAGTCTTACACAATTCACAGCACTCACCACAGCACATAGTTTTTATCCTCTCTCTTGTTAATGTGATGTACCACATTAATTGATTTGTAAATCTTGAACTACCCTTACATCCCTGGAATAAATCACACTTGATTATGGTGAGTAAAACTTTTAATGTATTGTTGAATTGGATTAGCTACTATTTTGTTGAGAATTTTTGTGTGTATGTTCATCAGAGATATTGGCCTGTAGTTTTCTTTTTTCCTTTTCTTTCTTTCTTTTTATTTTATTTATTTATTTTTTGTAATGTCTTTTTCTTGTTTTAGTATCAGGGTAATGCTGACTTCCTAGAATTAAGCTGGAAGTTTTCCTCTCTCTTCTATTTTTTTGGAATGGTTTGAGAAAAATAGGTATTAACTCTTCTTTATTTGCTTTAAAGACTTATTTATTTATTAGAGAGAGAGAGAGTGTAGGGTAAAAGGGCAAATGGAGAAGGACAGAGAATCTTAGGCAGACTCTGAGCTGAGCATCCAGCCTGACATGGGGCTTGATCCCACCACACTGAGACCAGGACCTGAGCTGAAACTAAGAGGCAGACACTTAACTGACTGTGCCACCCAGGTGCCCATTAACCGTTCTTTAATATTTGGGAGAATTCACCTGTGATCCATCTGATCCTAGACTTTGTTGGGAAATTTTTGATTATTAATTCAATTTCACTACTAGTAATGGGCCTGTTCAAATTTTTTATCTTTTCCTGATTTAGTTTTGGAATATTGTTCATTTCTAGGAATTTGTCCATTTCTTCTAAATTTGCCAATTTGTTGGCATATAATTTTTTGTAGTAGTTTCTTAATCCTTGGCATTTCTGTGGTATAGATTGTTATTTCTTCTTAATTTTTTATTTTATTTGAGTCCTTTTTTTATAAGTGTGGCTAAAAGTTTAAAAATTTTGCTTTTCTTTTCAAAGAACCAGCTCTTGATTTCATTGCTTGTTTTTTTTTTTTTTATTAATCTCCATTTTATGTGATGTGAGGTTCTGCATGCACCTTCTATTATAGCTGAACCAAGACAGCCTTTAACCTAGGTGCTTGCAATGACCTACTTTGCCTGCTGTAGGTACACTGGCATAGTTTGCTCTCCACACTATTGAGATGCCCAGCTGGGTATACCATGGATTCATTGGTTGTCAGAACCAGTACCCAATATAACTGTCTTCAGTTAGGCTAACAAAAAGCTGCAGGCACACCAAAGGGCAGGGCTTGATCCCTGAACAATTACATAAGAGATCTGGCTGGAAAAATTGTTAGCACATTTGTGTTTGGTAATATTTCCCCCTTCCAAGGGCAGGTGTCTCTTTGGAATGGCATAGGACCTGGCTGTGTGCTGGGTGTGGCAGGGCAGGAGCTGCCAGGTAGGAATGCCTGTGGAGGCAGGCTGGGTGGGTAGGGTGGGTCCACAAGGGAATGTTGGGGAGGAGCACACAGTGCTAGCAAGGTAGATGGAGAGTGTTAGCCCTAGCTCCTGGCTATCTGGGATGGGAGAGAATTGGTGCCTTCCAGTATTTTTTTCCCAGAAAAATCTCCTTCAGATCCCTGCCCCTCCAGAGCATGTTCTAAGATTAATTAATAAATCTTCTTCATGTATATCCAAGGCACTTTTCAAATTGCTGCTTCTGTGTTGTGTCTTCTGTCAAGTTATTTAATATGGTGGCTCTTTAAGGGTAGAATCTTAGTTTCCTGTTGCCCTCAGTCTCTTCTGGAATTAACCCTGTTAATTTTTAAAGCTCCTGGAGTTAAGCTCCATTGGTTTTCAAAGCCAGATATTCTAGGAACTGGTCTTCCCATTGTGGGTGCCCAGGGCTGGGAATGACCAGAGTGGGAGTATGATCTTCTTGCTTTTCCATTTTTATGATATCCCTCCTATTTGTGGTTAGTAACTCCAGAGTTTGGTTCCCAACACACATCTCTACCCCTCCTACCTTTCTCAGTGTGGTCTTCTCACTAGGACTAGCTGTGGAAGATCTATTCTGCAAGTCTTCAGGTTATTTTCAGGTTTAGTTGCATAGATGTACCTGTTGCCCTGATGTGTCTGTGGGACAATGTGAGCTCAGGATCCTCTTACTCTGTCATCTTCCAAGAGGCTCTCTTGGTCATTTTTCTACAGGATATTTGTACTTTTATTATTTAGTATAATTCTTTATGAATTGAATTTCTGTAAAAAATATTACATCAACTGTTATAAGACCATATGAAGATTTGGAGCACCTATGGAGAAAACATTCTCCTTTTTCACCATAGCAGACACTGTTGGTTGATAACCTGATATCTACTATCTTCTTGTATAGACACTGATATATTATCTACTAGTTGCTTTCTCATTATTTATTCTATCTTTCTTTTGTACTACCAAACTTGATTTAAATAGAAGTGCAAATGAATTCCTCTGAAAAGCTGCTTCCTGATCTCGTTTTAGTATGGACAATGATGAGATACAATGCTCCCTAATGAGATAGGAGTTTGCTGTGTAAAATTCTGGAAAAGCTTGAGGGTTTGGAATTAACTGGAATATATGTTTGACCTTCATCTTACTAATCCTTCCTGCCTGCAACATGGCTCAATTATAGGGGATGATAGTGAAGGCACTACTATGACCATGAGGATGAAAAACATACCCTGAAGATAGAGGAGATCAAAAGTAAAGGAAATAAAGTGATAAAGGTTTTGTGGAGCAGCTGCATTATTTTCTAGACTGTCAACTTTAACAATTCTTGCTGCAGAAAAATTTGCTAATGATTAAAAACCCATTCCAGGGACGCCTGGGTGGCTTGGTTGGTTGAGCAGCTGCCTTCGGCTCAGGTCATGATCCCAGCGTCCTGGGATCCAGTCCCACATCAGGCTCCTTGCTCGGCAGGGAGCCTGCTTCTCCCTCTGTCTCTGCCTACCACTCTGTCTGCCTGTGCTTGCTTGCTCTCTCCCCCTCTCTGTCAAATAAATAAATAAAATCTTAAAAAAAAAAAAAACATTCCATAATGTTGCTGTTATATGGAGCCTAACATAATCCCTAACTGATAAAGGGGCTATAAGAACTTTGATTTTTGTTTGGGACAGCAATAAATTCCTATACCACCATCAATTACTTCCTAAGAAAATTTTTAACATTTTACATCACATATTCAAATAAGATTTCTTCAGAAGAGTATAAGTTACTCTAAAATATCTTAATATTGTTGAAAAGTGGGACTGTGTTCTTTCCAGTAAATGTTGCCCATTTTTTTGTGGGAGGTGTATTTGGTATATTTGATGGGAGAGGTAAACTCAAGGACAAGTCTACACAGGGAGTCAATGGTACATTATATCACAGGTGACAACCCATAGTTGTCAGAGGTAGGGATGTTGCAGAAAAGAAAACAGGTAAAATTCCTACTTTCTTGAAACAGGTTGCAGTTCTGGGAGACAGACAATAGATAGACCTCTGATAACTGTGTAAAATAGGGAATGGTAAATTAAATGAAGAAAAATTGGGCAGAATAAGGGGACTGTGAGTCCTGTGTTTGGGGCTTATCAGAGAGATAGAGCTGCCTCCTAGGAAGACTTGTCAGTAAGGCTTTCCTGGTAACAGGATGGTTGAACATCTACATGAAGTGAGGAAATAAACCACAGGAGAACTGTGTGGAGGAAGTGTTCAGGCAGAGGGATTACCAAGTACAAAGATCCATAGGAATAGTGAGGAGCAAAGGAGGTATAAAGGAGAATGGGAGCAGATGAGGAGGAGAACAAATGGAGATCACACTGTGTCTGTCCCGTTAAAGACCTTTCATTATTTTGAAGCCTAAATACATATATTTAAATATAAATACAAGTATATAAGTTTATATATGTATCTAATGTGGCCTATAATATATAAAGTGCATGGCAGATAGCTTGCCTTTTAATTCAATAAAGTTTTTTCTTGTCTGGCATACCAATATTCTTCGAGCTACATGTAAGTCAGCATTTGCACTATGACAGTGTGAGAGGATTTAAAAAAAAAAGTGTCAGGGGTGCCTGGGTGGCTCAGTGGGTTAAAGCTGCTGCCTTCGGCTCGGGTCGTGATCCCAGGGTCCTGGGATCGAGCCCCGCATCGGGCTTTCTGCTCTGCGGACAGCCTGCTTCCTCCTCTCTCTCTCTCTGCCTCTCTGCCTACCTGTGATCTCTGTCTGCCGGATGGATAAAAAAAAAAGTGTCTCTTTTCTCTCTGTGAGTTTAAATGGAATGTATTCTCTGTCCTATCTTCACTGGGCAGATATGTGAGCTCATGACTTGGTGAGCAGAGTATGGCCATATCACAGTCCCACTTCTGTCCTTGATATTCACAATTGGCATGATCACACACAGTGGCTTTGGCAAGAACTCTGCCTTAATCATTTTATTTCTAGTCTCCACCATAATCTGAAGTTCTAAAATAATGGACATACGCTGGATTTATAGATGTCTCAAGGTATTATGTGACTCTACTTATTTGAAGACTCATCAACTATGTGTCATCATTCTTGCCCTTACTTTTCCTGAGAGTATTTTTAAGAATGATGTGTGAACATCAGCAGAGCAGTCATATAATTTTTTTCCATTCAAGTGTTTCTTTTTTCTTTTCCTCAAGAATGTGAATGAGGTTTTACACATCTTCCTGACTTTTTTGTGGGTGATATAATAAAAGGGGGAAACCAGGTGACAAAGCATTCTTTCTTTTCTCCTGTTTCTTCTCTTTAGTTCCAGAATCTTTTTTTTTTT
>RCUC01017269.1:0-10910 GCA_003697995.1 Taxidea taxus jeffersonii
ATGTCGGTGACTTGTTTTTCTGGGCTAGGGGAGCATGTGTGTGGTTTCCTCAGTACATTTGTAATATAAGACTTGGCCACTTTTTCCAAATAGGTAACTCATGGCCTGACTTCTGTGGGTCTGGGCGAGGAAGGAGCTTCAGCTACTACTGGAAGCAAATGCAAAAGAAGGAAGCGGGGACATAGGAAAGAGGGCATGTTGGAGGGGAACAGACTTCCTGTATCACTGATGAGATTTGCCTTTGGTATTTTTATCATTTATCTACTGCCATTAATAACGCTGCCTAACAAACCACCACAACAATGAGTGGTTTAAAAATCACAACCACTTATTGTTTCTCATGAATTTTAGGGGCTGGCTGAACAACTATGCTTATCTGAAACGGGCTCACATGATGTCAGCTGGGCTTGCTCCCGTGTCTGCCACCAGCTAGAAATTCTGCTGGAAGCGGCTGATCTAGGATAGCCTCAGCTGGGAGGATAGACTCAGCTGATCTAGGATAGCCTCAGCTGGGAGGATGACTCAGCTCTGCTCCACATAGTGTCCCACATCTCCCAGCAGGCTAGCTCAGTATTGTTCTCATACTGAAGGCAGAAGAGCAAGAGAGGAGCAGAAGTGGGCCAGACCTTAGGTTTGGAACTGACATCCTTCTCTTCTGCCCCATTCTACCAGCCAAACCAATTCAGAAGACAACCCAGATTCAATGGGTAGGGTAAAAGATGCCATCTCTTAATGGCTGACAAAGTCACATGACAAAGTACTTGAAGAAAGGCAGGCTTTTTTTTTTTCTTTTTAGTCAGTCTACCACAGGACTCAATCTCAATCCCAAAAGCAGTGTCATTTTCCAATATTCTGGGCCACACCCACTTCCCTGCCAAAAACCCTTTGTCCACTAAATGCCATATCTTTGGCCAATCTTTGTGTGTCTTATTGGCACCCGATCGGGAAGGGAGTGACATAATGACTCTATAGTCGGGCAAATAAAAGAATGTCTTGTTTTTAGGGGTACTAAAATTCAGATTGCTTACCCACTGACTTCATCTCTATAATTTCTATAACTGAGAAAGTTGCATTAGGGAATACGCTTACACTTTCTCTGTGAAGTGTCCCAGCCTGTCTGTATGTATATGGGAATGCCATCGAATTCCAGAAAACAGAAGTTCTTTTATGAATACCACTAATACCTCTACCCCACTGCTACTACTGTGCTCGTGGTCTGAACTGAAGACACTAAACTCCAGCAATTTCCTACAATACAGCTGAAGTGAGCTCCCCAAAGGTATGCCTTTGAAATCCCTTATATATGAAATTATTGCCATCACATTCGGCATCTGTATGCCAAGAACTGACTGTTAATGTATTGAAAAGACCAGACTTTGCTGGTGCTGAAGTCAAAGGAGCAAGATGGGGCCCACTCTGATGTCAGACTGCCTGGATTTGAAATTCAGCTCCATACCTATGATTTATAACCCTGAGCAGGTTACTTGAGCTCTCTGTATCCTGGTTTCCCCATCTGTAAAATGGGGCTAAAAAAAGTGCCAGTGTCACAGGGATAATGTGATTCAAAGAAGATGCTAAAAACCAGGCCACAAACTCACCATCTCAAAAATATCTGCATGCTCATGGTCAGGGCTGCATTATTTACAAGAACCAAGCCCTGAAAACAACCTAAGCGTCCATTGACAGACAAATGACGGAAGAAAATGTGAATGTGAATATTATTCAACCATAAAAAATAAAGAAATCCTGTCATTTGTGACAACACAGGTGCACCTTGAGGGCATTACGCTAAATGAAATAAATCAGACAGAGAAAGATAAATACAGTGTGATCTCCCTTGTCTGTGGACTCTAAGAAGCCAAACTCATTGATACGAAGAACAGATTGGTGGTTGCCAGCAGTAGGCAGACTGTTGAAATGGGTGAAGGTGGTTAGAAGGTATAAACTTCTGGGGCACCTGGGTGACTCAGTTGTTAAGCATCCGACTCTTGATCTCAGTTCAGATCTTGGTCTAGGGTTGTGAGTTTGAGTGCCACACTGGGTTCTATGCTAGACATGGAGCCCCCTTTAAAAAAAAAGTGTATATACATATATATGCATTAAAGGCATACATATATATGCATATAATGTACATGTATGTACATGCATATACATATATGCACGTGTATATATGCATATATGTGTGCATATATACATATGCATGTATATGTATATATACATATATGTGTAAATATATACATATATGTATTTGCATATATGTGCCTTTTATGCATATATGTGTGTATATATTCATATCAAATTATTTGGTATACCTTAGATTAATACAATGTTATATATCAATCATATCTCAATCAAACTGGAAAGAAAAAACACCATGCTGAGAACAATGCCTGCCCAGGGTACCCACTACCAGAGATGGACCTGTCATTATTGGCTTTGGGCCTTTTTGCCTGGAACACCTTGAACAAGTTACTTAGTCTCCCTGGGCCTGAATATCATCATCTGTAAAATGGGAGAAATATTACCTGTCGAACCTACAGCACTCACCTTAGAGGATCCTTCAACTTCAAAGCTCAGATGGCCTCTCCTGCTCCTGAGAGCCCCTTGGAACAAAGCCTTGGCTCAGGCTGACCCACAAAGATAGGGCTCTTGAGAGGGGGAGAGGAGTTCAGTCATTCTTCTACTATCTGGACATGTGTCCACTGATTCAGTGCTAGTGACATTCTTCCACATTCATGCCAAGTGCTAGCTCAGCTCACTTGTTCTGCTCTCAGGAATTTGGTGGAGGTACATAGAAGGCCTCCTTCTCGCTCTCTGCCTACTCCCTGCTCCGTGAGCCACCACCTGGAAAGCTCTTTCCAGACTGACCTGATGCTACTCTGTCCTGAATGTGTAAGAAAAAGCCAAGTTGTGCAGAGCTTCCCCAACCTTGGATGCCCCCCTTTCCTTGACCCTGGGTCCAGGATAGAAACAACTGCTCTGTTGTCCTCAGCACAAGGCATGGAGGCGGGTGAGACCCTCAACACACAGCAATGAGCACTCTGGTTTGGGACTGGAAAGCAAAAATGTGCCCAGTGGTCCAAACTAGAAAATTCCATTCAGCTATGACCAATAGGACGCCCGAGTCCTAGCAACCCTTTGCTTAAAGGAGTACATTTTTCTTCATCCCTACCTTAGTTCTGGTCTCATCCTGAGCCACCTGGAATATGGCAAACATTCCCACCCTGCTCCATCCTCTTCCTCCAAGCCAAAAACAAAACAAAACAAAAACAAAACAACTTGCTAATTACTTAGCCATTTTCCAGTGGTTCCTCTGCTCCTGTAGGAGTGGAAAATGCAAAACTTTGCACTTATGACCCTTAATAGTTCAGCTGTGGCTTTCCTCCATTCCCATGCCATGTCACTTCCCCATACACAAGCCTTGCTACAACTAAATTGAATATCTCCCTAAACCTAACATAGCATCTTCTCAGCAAGCTCAGCCTTTGAATAGTATCTTAAATGTCACCTCCACTGGGAAGCCTCCCAGCTCTCCCAAGCAGGACCATGTTATGGTGTACTTGTGTGTCTATATGGGCAATCCAGATCATAGTCCCATAGAGCCATAGGATAAGGTTCACTGAATTCTAATTCTGTACCATGTGGAAGTCTGAAGCCTATCCTATGGTCTCAGTGAATTCCCAAGGATCTGTATTTTCCTTGGCCCCCAGCTGCATCTAGGCATGCCACTTCTGATCTGCACAATGTTGACCCCAATATGACCAGAGCCATTATATGAGGCTATATAGATTGTGTTCTGCTCAAGGGCACCACCAAGCTAAGGGGGGCAAGGAGATAAAAAAAACCAGCTTGTGCCCTGCTCACCTTCTGCACCTACCCAGAAGGGGCTCTTTTTACCAATTTGCACAAATGTGCAACATGGGCTGGCAGTGGTTCCATGCCCTTCCTAAATTTTCAATACAAACCCTTCCTTAGAGTAAGCATTTGTGATACAGAAGACGACTTGAACACCTGGGGTTGGGGGTGGGGCAAGGGGAAATGCAGGCAGTGGCATTTCTATTCTTAAAATATTATTTTAAGTTTCTTCTTTACCAGCGAAATTTTAGTGCCATTTCTTCCTATATAATCCCCAACCTCACACCAGCTCATTGGATCCTCTCATCCCTCCCATCTCTGCTCTACTCCCCTTCTTTTCCCTTCCCTTCCCTTCCCTCCTCTTCCCCCATCTCTTCCTACTCCTCCCTCTCCTATCCCTCCTTACCTTCTTCCTCTTCCTCTCCTCCTCCTCTCTATCCTTCTTCCTCTCCTTCTCCTTCTTCAATTTCTCATTTTCCCATGAGCAACTTAACTACTCTATTTGTTCTTTATTTTCCAGCCAACATAGACTTTCTCCTTTACCTCAGGAATTTATTAAGATGTTTTTGCAAACAAAGAACGTTCATTGCCTTAAGGATGCTAGTTGATATCTACAGTTAAGATAATACACGGGTCATAGTATTACAGGGACGTGTTTCCCTCCACGTTTATTAATTCTTAAAGGGTAGAAGTTGTGTTTCCATGGTGCCCATCTTAGACCTTCAGCCAATATTTGGTAAATGAAGAACTGAAATCACTTGAGGCTAACCAAGACCAGGCTCAAATTTTCACTCTGCCACTTATTAGGTGAGAACTTCAGGCAATTAGCCTCTTAGAACCTCAGTTCCTCCATCTATAAAAGCATCAGGACTAGAATGAAGTAAACAAGGCACTCAGGACTCAAAATTTAAGGAAGCACTTACTTATAGGCTTGACAAAATTTTGTGCTCTGGGAAACTCACTTGCTTCACCCTAGTCCTGACCCAGCTCTATAAAATAGTGGTAATAATGGTACCCATGTCATAAGCCACTAGCATTTCTTACTAAGCTTTAGTAAAGTGTTTTAAGTGCAGTCCTTATTATCATTTCAAACTGCTTTGTATGAAATTGCTCAGGAGAATCATCAAATGTAATAGAAGCTATCTGAAAATTAATATTTAGAGTTGTAATGGTTCAAACAGACTTCTAAAAATTTTCAACTTGGGGACACCTGGGTGGCTCAGTTGGTTAAGCGGCTGCCTTCGGCTCAGGTCATGATCCCAGCGTCCTGGGATTGAGTCCCACATCGGGCTCCTTGCTCGGCAGGGAGCCTGTTCCTCCCTCTGCCTCTGCCTGTCTCTCTGTCTGCCTGTGCGCTCTCTCTCTCTCTCTAACTAATAAATAAATAAAATCTTAAAAAAAAATAAAAAAAAATTTCAACTTGGTGGAAAACAATGTTTTTATACACACATTTGTTGTCCTATTAATTGGAATATATATGAATATATCTTCATGTCTTATTCTGAATCATTATTAAGTATAATTGTCATATGAGGAGCAGATTCACATTATTATACCTTGGAGCATCTGTCCACAGGAATTTTCAGTAAAACCTGTTGGACATCACTGTTGGTCTTCTATGTCCACTGCAACTTAATCCAATGCCTGTCTCTCCCATTTGGCATCATAGATGCCTCTATTCTTACCTCAGTTTCATTGCTCTGAAAGCTGAAACCCTATCAAGTTGGGTGTTTTCAACCTTCTTGGGCTGGACACCTGCTTGGGTGCCCTTGGAAAAGTGCCTCTCCTGGCCAACTGCCATGAAAAGTCTCACTGCATATCTCCTCTTTGGATTTCAAACAAGATCCCATTTTGACATGTTAGATTCTTCTAAAGTTCTCCTTTTAAAAAATTCTTCCTGACATTGAATCAATGTCTTCAGAGGGCATTAGTCCAGGTATAGTTTCTTACATGTACCCTTGGGGGAAAATTATGATTATTTTGAAAGATACTGAACCCATCCATAAAATTATAGCAAACTTTTAAAACCATAAATGTCTGAACTCAACTTAGTAAAATCTTCAGAAAGAAGAGTCACAGTACTCCATCTGTGTAGAAATAAAAATCTGAGCTATGCCCTCCAGCCCCCACCCCCACACCTGAGGCTTCCCATGATGAAAATTCCATGTCCTATAGCTCATTTGAAGTAAGATCACCCTCAAATGCCCTTCAAACTGGGTGAAACTTCATCCAGCTGTTTTTACACAAGGTGATGCCAAAGAAACAGGTGGGAACTTGACTGCATTTACGTGGCTGGGGCTGCTGATGGACAGGTGAGGATGTCAGGAGGGTTGAGGGATACTGAGTAGTGGCAGACATTACCTGGCATATAGCAAGGCTTCATAAATGCTATTATCTGCTATGTGAGAGATGCACAGTATAGAAGCGTCCACACCCAGTCATTAAATCCATGAGAAACAAATGAAGAAACATATGTAAAGCAAAAAGATTGCTAGAAAGTACACGAAAATGTCAACAATAGTTGTGTTTGGACGGCCTTTCTTTCTCTTTCTTTCTTTCTTTCTTTTCTTTTCTTTCTTCCTTTCTTTTTTTAAGATTTTATTTATTTATTTATTTGAGAGAAAGCATGAGTGGAAGAGGGAGAGGCCGACTCCCAGCTGAGCAGGGAGCCCGATACAGGGCTCCATTCCAGACCCAACCCCCAGCCCACCTGAGCTGAAGTTAGACACTTAACCCACTGAGCCACCCCTGGGTGGCTTCCTTTCTCCTTTTTAATATGTTCTCCCTTCTCTTTAATGAACATGTATTGGGTTTATCATGGATAGGATACAGTGTTAGTTACAAAATTTTGAGAGAGACTTTTGAGCTGCTCTCTTTTGTCTGCTCTCAGCCTTTACAAATCAAACACTCTGAGGACCTCTGAAGCGTCCTGAGAGAAAGGATGTGAGGAAGACTTCATGGGACTGACAGGGAGCCATCCTCTGGCAAGAAAGTTAATCGCTTTTCCTCCTTTTCTCTTTGTCTTTCTTTTTCTCTTTTGTTTTCTCGTTTCTTTTTCTTCTCCCTCCCTCCCCAAGTGGAACGGAATCAATAATTTGCAGCTGTGAGGGCTGCCACATTTATTTCTCTATTTTTTTCTACCAAAAAATCCCACTGCCAAAGCTGCCAGCGCAAAACAAAACACATAAGCATTTACGAGGGTGTTGTTATTGTTTTTTAAGCAAAACAAAAACGAATTTATCTTAAAAGCAGCCAGACCATGTGGGTCAACCTTTTTTTTTAAGTTCCTTTTTTCACACCAGCAGATTTAGCAGCTAGAAACTGCTGGAGTCTCTTCGCAGAATCCAAGCAACATAAAGGCATTGACCTCCGGTAAACTCCTGACCAGCCCAGCCAGTGAATAAAGTAAACAAAAATCCCACAACTAAAGCTTGATTTTCTGCCCCAGCTGTGGGACAGGATGTGGATATTATAAAACAAACAAACCAACAACAAAATGCAGCCACTGCCACCAACTCCCAAGCACCAGGGTGTGGCCCCACTCACCGGGAGCAGCAGCGTGAGTCCTTCCCAAAATGCTCCTGCAGGAAACGTGCCTCAGAGCTCTTGGACGGTTCGAGCCTAGCTGGGGTTCACCTGGCTTTCAGTAAAAGCCCTGACTCAGGTGCTGTGTGTGGAGGGCTTTATCATAGGCTGGTGCGGCAGTTGTCAACCTTGAGTGAGCTGGGCACTGTCCTGCTTCTTTGTGGTGGAGGAGGGGGTCCAAACGATCAGTGATTGAGCACCCCCGTGCCCCGGTCAGGTCCCCTCACCTACCTTATATCTCGGTTCATCTCTATAATGACCCTACGACGTGAGGATCATTGTTCCCATTTTGCAGGAACAAAATGATGAAACTGAGGCACCAAAGAAGCAAAGTAACTTGAGGAGAGTCACCCAAGAAGTTCTTGGCAGATCCTAGAGTAAAACCCAGATCCCCTAGCAGTTGCCCTTATAAGGAGGGGCTGGGAACTCCCTGGGATGGAGGACACAGCCCAGAATCTCCTACGTTAGGAATTGTCAAACCCAAAAGTTCAATACCTCAAAATGACCTTGCATCTAAGTGGGTTCTGAGTGGTTTAAAGGAAAGGAGAGGTTCTTTTTAAATTAACACCTTTGTGGGTGCCTGGGTGGCTCAGTGGGTTAAGCCTCTGCCTTCGGCTCAGATCATGATCTCAGGGTCCTGGGACTGAGCCCCACATCGGGCTCTCTGCTCAGCAGGGAGCCTGCTTCCCCTCCCCACTCTCTGCCTGCTGTTCTGCCTACTTGTGATCTCTCTCTCTGTCAAATAAATAAATAAAATCTTTTAAAAAAATTAACACCTTTGTTCCTGGTGTGCCTATGTCACCATAGCAACTGTAACTTCCACAGAGTCTGCAATCAGGTCTCAGGAGACAATGAGGGTGATCCCATCTAGTATCTGAATCGTGTCCCCAGATAGCACGGGAGCCAGGCTCTTCCCAGCCCTGATCCCCAAGTGGCCACCGCTCCCTCGGCAGGCTTTATTTGAGCCTGGAGGGTGATGGAGTTAGAAGATAATGGGCAAATATTTTAGGACTAACTCCTCGTAAAAGAACAGGGAGGCCTGGGAGAGGATTTCCCTAAATCTAATCTGTCCCTGGTGGGACAACAGTCAATCTTTAGGACCAAGCCAGCTGACGGTAAGATGGCTGTTGAGTGCAAACTTTATCAAGTTCTGAACCCAGGAGAAAATGCTTTTGGGGGGAAAGAAAATATGTCATAAGGAGATCTCTTCAAAATTAACAGAATATTTTATGGCCTTCAAATTTGTCTATTCTAAAGCCTCCTGTCTTACCTATTACAAAATCTTCCTTTTTGAGAATCTTGTCAGGATGTTCGATTGGGCACTGATTAATTTGGGGCAAAGGGGATTGGCATGCACTCACTCAGGGAGAGATTTAGGTCTTTTTGAAGAGAAGGAACAAAGGTGAAAAAGGTATAAAAATGTAACCCTCCCCCACAGGCCTTGGTTCCCACAGCTGAGCTGCTGATTCTGTAAGCAGGCTTCTGCTTCATAAGAAAATGACCCCCTTAATTTTGGCTCTAATTTCCTTTTGGTCGTAATTACCTGTTATTATAATAATCTTATTACCACAATACAAAGCTCTAGAGAATAGGGAAAATACAAAAATCACCACTAATCCTATCACCAGCCCATAACAACATTTTAGGGTTTTGTTGTATGTGTGTGTTTTTTTTCCCTGCAAGTCTTTTTCTCTCTGTATGAACTTCACTCAACGATCCAACAAATATTTATTGAACAACTGCTACGTGTCAGATCCTGAGGTCTCCATTGTTGTACCCATTGTGCCAAACACAATCTTTTCCTTCAGTCTCACTGAATAGTATAAACAGCTTATATTTCTAGCGTTACAAAAGAAAAAGACAACATAAAAATCCTCAAAATTACACTCTATCCTCAGAGCCCAAGTTGATGTCCCAGGAGCGCCTTGGGTGATCCTGAGGGTGGGAAATGACTGGGGGCCTAAAGTCTGGTTGTTTCTTATTCATTTGTGTCCAGGAGAGGGGGTCGCCTCAACTGGTTGGAGAGCCTGGCCAGTCACTCGTTTCCAGGCAAGTCCATCAGACCCAGTGACGTGCGCCCTCGACAGGAGGAGAGATGTCCTCCCTGAAAGGAGCAGGCCTTTCTACTCCATACCTCCCGCACCTTCTCATCTCCACTGACCTGGAGCTTGGACAACCTGGAGGCCTTCGATACTTCGTTCCACGGAAAGAACACAAAACCTCTAGACAATCTGTTCTGCTCCTCAGGCCCTCGGAACAAACAAGATAGCAGTCCCTCTGCTTCGCGTCTTGCCCTCTGTGAGTCAGCCTGGAGTTCCTGGCCCCCTGTTCCATCCACACTGGAATGTGAATGCAGAAACCATCAATCTTCTTGGGTTCCAACAGCCAGCCCAGGGTGCATGTGTCTCCATCCCACCTGACAGGAACTCAGTACTCTTCTCTCACCTTTCTCCTCCCCCTTCCCATTCACTTCAGGGCCAAAAGCTGCTCTCCTCCTGTGTTCGTCAGCACCCCCTACCCAATGCACAGGAGGGAAATGGAACTGATAGAAAATAGGGAGACAGTGGGTCCAGCAGACTTCTTGGAGGCCTCCTCCTAATGCAGAGAGGCTTCCTCAATGTGAGGGCCCTGAGGAAATGGGGGCATTCACCTCCTTCTCTGTGGATCACTCACCCCAACTCCCATCATGGTCTTTGTACCTGGAGTGGAAGCAACACGTGAGGACAGAAAAAAATATTCATATGATAATAAAAGCAGTCAAAATTTCTTGATGATGACAACTAGCCAGGTCTTTTATGTTGTCCTTTATTATGTAGATCACCTCACTTAATACTTGGAAAAGATTAGTTATTACCTCCATTTTATTTTTTCTAAAAGATTTTATTTATTTGAGAGAGTGAGAGAGTGAGGGGAAAGCAGACTGACTACTGTGCAGGGAGCCTGATGCAGAACTCAATCCCAGGAGCCCGGGATCATGACCTGGGCCAAAGACAGACTCTTGACCAAATGAGCCACCCAGGTGTCCCTATTATCCCCATTTTAAACATGAGGAAATTAAAGCTCAGAGAGGTTCTGTGACTTGCCCAAGGTCACACAACTCGTAAGTGGAGAAGGGGGGATTGAACCCAGGCAGTCTCACTCCCAAGCATACCTCATTCACATGGGAAACATGATATGATGGCTTTGTTCCTTGTCAACTTGCTAGTTTGAGCATGTTGAGTCATACTACCCATTCATAAAACAAGGATAACGTACTTACTCAACTCATCTGAACCATAGACTTCCCCACACAGTTTCCCATTCTCACTCTTCCTCATTTCCACAAAACAAAAGGTTATTTTCTCTGCGGAGAAACTCTCAGGAGGAAAGCAAGCTAACTGGCTCAGGCACAAATCCTAGGGATATTTGCATTTTTTAAAAAGTGTAAGCTTTTGGGCTTAGGCATGGTGGAAACTTTTTTTTTTTTTTTT
>RCUC01017272.1:0-33822 GCA_003697995.1 Taxidea taxus jeffersonii
GAGAGAGAGAGAGAGAGAGAGAGAGAGAGAGATAGGGGAGAATAGAAATCTGAAGTCCTAGGAAGAAGCCAGAAATATGGATTTGAGAATCTTACACATTACAGGGGCAGTTGGTCAGAGGGGAGGAGATTGCTCAGAATAAAATGAGCAGTAGCGACTTGAGGGTAGACTAACAGGAGTTTATGAAAGAGACCAGAAAGGAATGGTTAGAAGGTAAGCCAAGGAAGCCAAGTTCCCAAAAGGAGAGACCTGCCATTTATTTTCAAATGTAGCAAAGGCTCGGTAAGATAAAGACTGACAATGTCGGTTACATTGGCAACACAAGCCCACTGAGCCCAGACCCAGTGAAAGTGGGACAGAGATGTCCTGGTACAGCTGAAATTGTAAAGCGCTGATCTAGGCAGAATTTACCTACAGTGCTCCCCCACTTTTACCCACCGTTCTTCCTTCTGTAACTCTTTATTCCTCTGATAATGTTCACCTCCCAGCATTTCTAATTTACCTAATTCTACTTGGAAATATCTGGTATTACCTAGTTATGTCTTAGTAAACATTGGTCTGTCTTCTCAACCCTGGGTTTTTGTTGTTGTTGTTTTAAGATTTTATTTCTTTGAGAGAGAGCAAGTGGGGGGAAGGGGAAGAGAGAGAATTTTTTTTTTTAAGATTTTATTTATTTATTTGACAGAGATCACAAGTAGGCAGAGAGGCAGGCAGAGAGAGAGAGGAAGAAGCAGACACCCTGCAAGGAGAGAACCCAATGTGGGGCTTGATCCCAGGACCCTGGGATCATGACCTGAGCCGAAGGCAGAGGCTTTAACCCACTGAGCCACCCAGGTGCCCCGAAGAGAGAGAATCTTAAGCAGACTCCACACTCAGCGCAGAGCCTGACACAGGGCTCAATCTCACAACCCTGAGATCATGACCTGAGCCGAGACCAAGAGTTGGATGCTTAACAGACTGTGCCACCCAGGCACCCCAACCCTGATTATTTACACTTCCAACTTACCCTTAACTGGAAAAAACTGAGATATAAAAGTAGGGACACCTGGGTGGCTCAGTGGGTTAAGCCTCTGCCTTCAGCTCAGGTCATGATCTCAGGGTCCTGGGATCGAGCCCCACATCGGGCTCCCTGCTCAGCGGAGAGCCTCCTTCCCCCTCCTCTCTCTTTGCCTGCCTCCCTGCCTACTTGTGATCTCTCTCTGTCAAATAAATAAATAAAGCAGACTGTGGCTACCTCTTCCTGAGCATGTTTCAATAATCTTAAGACACTTGGTAATGGCAATGGGGTTGAATTCAAAAGGGGGATTGCTGATTCTCTCCATTCCTCTGGGGGTCTCTGTGCTCCCTTGAAGGGCCTAGCTCAAGCTGCTGGAGGCCGACTTCCTGGAATTGTTGCTTTAAGATCTGAAGCCTACCCAGCAGGCCAGTTTCCTTCCTCTAGCCTCCTTTGGCTAAACTTAACTTTGATCTTGAGTCTTCTAGCCTTCCCTCTGCTCAAAGATCTGCACAGAAGGCCCAGACCCTAGACGGCTCTTCATCCTCCCTGTGCTACCCCTTTGCTCAGCCCGACTTGTCCACATTGATGGCCCACTTTCTGTCCCCACAGCAATGGCTCTCAAATTTTAGTGTGCAGACTCAGCTGGGAAGGTTGTTAAAAATACTAGCCCCCTCAAAAACAAAAGTCACTGGTGGACTATGTCTGGACCTGGACCAAAGAACTGCAAATTAAATGAATCTCCCAGGGGTTTCTAACTGATGTTGCAGGTCAGGAGACCACACTCTAAGAAATAAGATGAGAAAGAGCCCTTGTAAACAAAAAGTATAATTATGATTATCACAGTCTAGCAACTCAGCTGCTTTGGGCCCTTAAAGACTGGTCCTCCAGGAAAGGAAAAGTGAAACGTGCTCCCCAGAGAACTTTCAGAAGAGAGGTGGGAGGGTCAGGGAGGGGCACAGGTTCCTGGGGACAGTATAGGAATATGGTAGGGGATGCAGAGATTTAAAACTCTGGATATTTAATACAGGAGTATCAAAGATAGAAATCAATATGCTTTATATACTGGGAACTAACAAAAAAAATTATGAAGATGTGGTTTGGCCACAGGAAAGGAACAACACCATCAGGAGTTTGACAGCTTATGGTTGTCCCTTGAAGCACAAGAATGATTACATTAAACTGTTTTCTAGTTCATTACTCTGATAGCACACTGCATCTACTCACTTAAAAAAATGTGTAATGACAGCTAGATATCATACTTGTCTGGAATAAATAGTACACGAAAATCATGCCCTTTACCGAATTGGAAAATAATGCAAAAAATACAAATTCATGCCTTAAAAAATCACTAGAAAGCAGTCCAATATAAAGGCATTTCCTATAGGGTTCTTTTAAAACAGTATATTTTGAGTTCATAAAAATGCAAAAAAGCAACACAAGTTCCTCAGCTATACTTACTTCAGTGCTGAGGGCTAAAAGATAATCAGAATTCTGAGGGCTATACATCATCTGAGTCAGAGGATGGAAAGGGAGATTGGTCTGAATAAAGTTCTTTGCAAAATCTGACGATCTGAAGATTCTTCCTCCGTGACTTCCTCCAGACACCTCTGCTGTTAAAATCACCTGATGAGGAAGAAAAAAGTTCAGATTCAGAGTATAATACTATAAAAGCACAGAAGTTCTTACACCATTTCCACCAGATATCTGTTATGAAATTTCCAAAAATACAAAGAGTTATAAAAACAGATTATTGGTATACTACACTCAAGTATTAGTCCTATAACAAATATTATCCTAAATTGAAATAGTGCATTATAACTACGAATTCAGCCTGCTCAGTTTGAGATTAGCTAGTTGTCCAAAGCTAAATTGTTGTTTTGTGGATTATACATTGTGATGCCAAACAGCCGATACATAATTTTAAAGAGGTTGGCTAGATCTTGGATAGGGACCCCCCCTCCCAAAAAAAAAAAACACCTGTGTGCTGAACTCCATTCTTTGACGAACAACACTAAATTATGTTTAATTTTAAAACGCACTAATGGAGCGCGTGGGTGGCTCAGTCATTAGGCGTCTGCCTTTGGCTCAGGTCATGATCCCGGGGTGCTGGGATCGAGCCCCGCATTGGGCTCCCTGCTTGGCAGGAGGCCTGCTTCTTCCTCTCCCACTCTTCTGGCTTGTGTTCCCTCTTTTGCTATGTCTCTCACTGTCAGATAAATAAATAAAATATTTTTTAAAAATTAAAAAAAGGGGGCGCCTGGGTGGCTCAGTGGGTTAAGCCTCTGCCTTCGGCTCAGGTCATGGTCTCAGGTCCCTGGGATGGAGCCCTGCATCGGGCTCTCTGCTCAGCAAGGAGCCTGCTTCCCCTTTTCTCTCTGCCTGCCTCTCTGCCTACTTGTGATCTCTCTCTCTCTCTCTCTCTCTGTCAAATAAATAAACAAAACCTTAAAAAATTTTTAAAAAGTAAAATGCACTAACAGCAAACTAAATATATTGCGATATACAACTGGGCCATTCCGACATTATTATCTGACAACCCTATGTGTAGCATCAAGCACAGCTTCATATGTGTGTGAATGAGTCTCACCTTTCCAGAATTCTCAGGACCAATAGCCATGCCAAACTCAGTCCGAATGAAGGTGTTATTGATGAGATTTGTAATATCCTTAAAGTTCTTTCCATAGTCCTCACTGAGAGGAAGAAAAGCAAGACACATTTAGAATGCAGCGGTCAAGGACACTGCCGGGAGTCCTGCCTGGCTTCCATGCATGATCCCTTCCCACTGCCTTGGCTGAGGCACTCACCACCCTCCCCTGAACAGTCACCTGTCTCAGGAGATAGATCCCATCTCTAGCTCCAGTGGTGGGGCTGATTAGTCCAAAGGACAGTCTTCCCCCTCACCAGGTTGAGCCAGTAAGACAAATGGGGGAAATTTGGGGTCTTTGAGGAAACACATTTCTTTATCCTTAAGACAGCCACCCGACAGAATGATGTCTTCATTTGCTGAGTGGTTCTCAGTCAGCGCATTCTTGCCTGCCAGCCCCCACCACAACTGCAAACATTTGGCTTGTCAGGAGATGTTTATGATGATCACAACCCAGTGGTGAGATGCTACTGGCATCTAGTGGGTGAAGGCCAGGGGTGCTGCCATACATCCTACAATGCACAGGACAGTTTCATGACAAGAAAAAATTAGCTGACCCCAACTGTCAGTGACCCAGAGGTTGGGAAACGTCAACCCTGTAATATGTGAATACAAAGCAAAAAACTGCTACAGGCATTTTGGCACAATGAGAGCACAACTTGAAAAATAAGCCAACAGAAGTGACCTGCTGAGGGAATTCTGGAGTTCCAGAGAAGCAGAGCCCATGACACTGGACTGAACTAACACTGAAGCCCATCCCTTCTTCTGTATTTAGTTATGAGCCATTGATTCCCTTATTATTTAAGCTAGTTTGGGTTGGGATGTCTGCTAAATGTAGCCAAAGGCCTCCAAACTAATCTAGTCACACATAGCCCTAACAATAAAGCTGCAAACAAAGGAGCAGGAGTCCTGAGGTCCCCCCACTCCCAGAGGCTGCTGTACCAGGCGCCCGTGTCCACAGTGTGCCGCGCACAAAACAGCTAGGGAAAACAAAGTTAATCTCATCTCTTGGGAGCCTTTTTCCAAAAGTTCATTCCAACAATATTTTTGAGAGGTATTCAGCTTCTTGTTTCAATTTTGAAAACTAAAAGCAAAAAAGTCAGTAGCTTTTAGTTTTTTTTTAGTTTTGAAAACTAAAAGCAAAAAAGTCAGTCTGCTGGGTTTCATACTGTGTGCAGTCTGCTAAAACATGATAGAGAACGCAGCATCTCAGCAGTCAGGAAATCTAGACGTTGGTCAGCGAAGACGGCTGTGTGTGGCCAGTTAGTTGCCCACTGATAAATGCTGTGTTCGCTAATAGGGTATATGACTTCACAAATGGTACAGTTTGGGTAGAAGCCTCCACAAATAAAAATCACAGGACCATGGGACACAGAACACGAGAGCTGCAAGGGACTGAGGAGAACATCTTGTCCAACTCCCTCATCTCACAGCTGAGGAAGTTCCCGAGGAGGCAATTTGTCAGAAGGCAACCAGTTAATTAAGGGCAAAACTGAAACTACAATGTAATTCTCTTAACTCTCGGCCCCATACTAGAGGCAACTTTGAATTATTTTATTTGTAAATAAAATTCTCTTACAACCTGTAGACTTCCACGATCTTGCCAGGGCTAGCGTCCCCGTAATAAAGACGGGCTAAGAGGAAGTTGAGCCAGACAGGATGGCAGCGTCTCTGAGAGCTTGCTGAGGTCCCTGACTGCATGCTAAAGCAAACCACACCTAACTTCAAGTTGTCTGAAAGGCTCTTCCTCAACAAAACAGGTATTAGGCATCACCCAACTGATTTTTTACTACCCTTTCCTTGGCTTTAGAATACAAAAAGTGCTCTTATCTTCCGGATAAGTCAAAGGGATTATGCATAAACAATTCCTCGCTCTACACTGTACAGATCCTCAGTCACTCAGACAACCATCTACAGGGGTTTATAGTGGTTATCACCAGCTTACAAATCTCCCCTCCTCCAGGACATCCCCAGGGAACCTCCACAAACCTGTTGGCAAGCCTGCTTGCTTTTTAAGAACTTGGCACAACAAACACAACCCTGCCCTTCAGAAAAAGAAAGCAACCTGAGCAAAACAAAAAATCATCTGCGACTACACTACCTTAGCCACTGAAAAAACAACCGGAGCACAATGGACTAGTATTGACGGGCTAGGATTTATGCAGGGTTCTGTTGAGGCCATGCAAGGCCAAGGAATATATTTTAATATTAAGTATTAAAGTATCATAGTAAATTAAAGTAATATAAAGTATTAAAATAAAGTACTTTATTTTAAAGTAGCTTTATTGGGATGCCTGGGTGGCTCAGTCAGTTAAGCAGCAGCCTTCCATTTGGCTCATGATCCCAAGATCCTGGGATCGAGCCCCACATTGGGCTCCCTGCTTAGCAAAGAGTCTGCTTCTCCTTCTCACTTTACCTGCCGCTCTATCTACTTGTGCTCTCTCTCTCTCTGTCAAATATATAAATATTTTTAAAATGATTTAAAAATTAAAATAATAAAGTAGCTTTATTTGGGGGCAACTGGTTAAGAGTCCAGCTCCTGGTTTCAGCTCAGGTCACGTTCTCAGGGTCTCGGAATTGAGCCCTGCATCAGGCTCCACGCTCTGCACCTGCTTGAGATTCCTTCCCTTTCCCTATCCCTCTTCCTTTGCTCCTGCCCCTGCTTGGATGCTCTCTTGCTAAAATAAATAAATAAAATCTTAAAAAAAGATTTGTTTGTTTTTTTAAAGTTTGTTGTCGGGGCGCCTGGGTGGCTCAGTGGGTTAAAGCCTCTGCCTTGGGCCCAGGTCATGATCCCAGGGTCCTGGGATCGAGCCCGAATCCAGCTCTCTGCGCAGTGGGGAGCCTGCTTCCTCCTCTCTCTGCCTACTTGTGATCTCTCTCTGTCAAATAAATAAATAAAATCTTTAAACAAACAAACAAACAACCTAGTATTTTCTAATTTTCATTCACAGGAAGCTTACCGAGTAGATCCTTACTGTTCCTAGGTTCCTATTTGCAAATTTGACTGCACACTCAAATGTATTTGTAACCCTCGCTCCTGATATTTTGCAGTCATTAGCAGGCATGCGAAAAGTGAGGAACACAGAGTGAGTAACCCAGCATGCACATTCCCAGCTGGGGTCTGAGAAGGGGACACTCGGCATTCTTGTGTCAGCTCTTACACTGTCAATAAGTGTCTTCTTTACAGTCTATTAAGTGCCATGCATTTTGCACTTTTGTGTTTTTTCTTGGTGATTCTGCTGTTTCGAACAGCACCCAAGCACAGTGTTCGAGGGCTAGTGTTCCTCAGCACGAGAAGGCTTTGATGTGCCTTATGGAGAAAATACGTGAGTTAGAAAAGCTTCTTCTCGGCTTAAGTTGGTAATGAGCTCAACGTTAATGAATCAACAATACACATTAAATAAGGTGTCTTCTTTCAACAGAAATGCACATAAAACTATATCATGTACTGATCAATGAACAAAAATGAATGGTGTGACGGGGTGCCTGGGCTCAGTGGGTTAAGCCGCTGCCTTCAGCTCAGGTCGTGATCTCAGGCTCCTGGGATCAGGCCCTGCATCGGGCTCTCTGCTCAGCAGGGAGCCTGCTCCCCCCCCACTCTCTGCCTACTTGTGATCTCTGTCTGTCAAATAAATAAATAAAATCTTTAAAAAAAAATGAATGGTGTGAGCAGAAGTTTGCGGGAGCTGAAATTTTTCTTTCCTCTGGGAGCAATGGGATGCCTGGGTGGCTCAGTTGGTTAAGCGGCTGCCTTTGGCTCAGGTCATGATCCCAGCATTCTGGGATCGAGTCCCGCATCGGGCTCCTCGCTTGGCAGGGAGCCTGCTTCTCTCTCTGCCTCTGCCTGTGCTCACTCTCTCTGACAAATAAATAAATAAAATCTTTTAAAAAAAAATGTGGCAACAAAACAGCAGACCTGAAATCACAGACTGGCCAGTAAAATAGGCAGAATTTGAATTCACATTAAGCTGACCTCCCAATACTTCAGTCTTTCTCTCTCTCTTCTTTTTTTTTAACCCTCAACTGTCTAATGCTACCTTAAGTCTTTTTAATATTTTATTGTTTTATGCTTACTGAAAAAAGGATGCATGTTTTCTATAGAAATTTTGAAAATACAAGTGGGAAAATAAAGGAGGTAAGATATTGTGAGTAATCAGAAGGAACATGAGTATGTATCCGGTGTCCCTATTTGGCTTTGGTTGATAAGGCAATTCTTTTTTTTTTTTTTTTAGGATTTTATTTATTTATTTGACAGAGATCACAAGTAGGCAGAGAGGCAGGCAGAGAGAGAGAGAGAGAGATTGAGAGGAGGAAGCAGGCTCCCTGCTAAGCAGAGAGCCCTATGCAGGACTCGATCCCAGGACCCTGGGATCATGACCTGAGCCGAAAGCAGAGACTTTAAACCACTGAGCCACCAGGTGACCCGACAAGGCAATTCTAACATGTATTTTCATGGGAATATTTCCTATATGATGAAAACCACCTAGTTTCATGATTTTTATATGCTCTAAGTTCGTAAAAGTGAAGCTGTACTAAAAAGTCATCATACATTTTAAAAAACTTTTTCTTTAAGAAAAAAAGAAAAAGCAATGAAATATATTTTGTAATGGAATTTAAGTTAAAATTTTAACTAAATATGCAGTCATTATTAATAATCTACTGCAGTGAAAACTGGACCAAGCAT
Organism: Taxidea taxus jeffersonii; assembly: GCA_003697995.1. Classification (NCBI taxonomy): domain Eukaryota; kingdom Metazoa; phylum Chordata; class Mammalia; order Carnivora; family Mustelidae; genus Taxidea; species Taxidea taxus. The sequence continues at coordinate 8,329 of RCUC01017272.1, forward strand.
ATCATTAAAAAGGCTGTCATAAAAGATGTCCTGGAGAAGCCAGTTTAGTGCACTTTGCTTTAATATCTGTTAATATCTTTGCATTAACCTTTTTCTTTTTTTTAACCTCAGGTAAGATCCTTAAAAATTTACATTGACTACAGAATAAAATTTAATGTGAAATTTAATTATCTCAAGATGCCCTTACTCATTTCTAAAAGTTGAACAACTCTCAACAGTAAATAAAATCATAAATAAAATAGCAGCAGTTTTATTTTTTTTAAGACCTATTTATTTATTGGGGGGAGGGGCAGCAGGAGAGAGAGAAAATCTCAAGCAGATGGCGGGGCCTAAGATGGGGCTGGAGTCCAAGGCAGGGCTCCATCTCACAACCCTGAGATCAGGACCTGTGCCAAAATCAAGAGTTGGACACTTAACCAACTGTGCAACTCAGCTGTCCCAAAACAGCAGCAGTTTCGTGGTAAGTGTGTACAGAATTCTGATGCAGAGTAATGCTAACATGTGTTTCATTAAGTTGATCTTACAGTGAAAAGTTAGACTCAAGGGGCGCCTGGGTGGCTCAGTGGGTTAAAGCCTCTGCCTTCGGCTCAGGTCATGATCCCAGGGTCCTGGGATCAAGCCCCACATCGGGCTCTCAGCTCTGCGGAGAGCCTGCTTCCTCCTCTCTCTCTGCCTGCCTCCCTGCCTACTTGTGATCTCTCTCTCTGTCAAATAAATAAATAAAATCTTTAAAGAAAAAAAAAAAAGTTAGACTCAAGAGGCCTACAAACAAAAGTGTGCAAAACATCTTTCAGTTGCCAAAAACCAAATTATCATCTTAATCACAAGTATAGTTTATTTCCTTTTTACCTTCACATTTGAAAGAGGCACGTGAACTTTATAATCTATTGTATAAATTATTCCTTAACAGAGGATCAAAATTTAAGCTATTCAAATATAACTCCTTTAAATTGAAGATATTATTATTCAATTTTGCCTAATCAGCAATGCCTAGGGAGGTTATTTATTAATTCTACCATATTCCCATAATTCTTTATTATAACCTAAAGATCAAAGTATATTTCCCTCTAACCCGGCGTAAGTAACAGGCACAACTTTCTTCTATCCTGTGAGCCTCTGGGCCATAAGACTCAGAGCAGCTGGCACGTGACCAAGTGCTGTCTATTTGATTCCCAAATGAACCCTTGACCACATAAGATTTAATACAGAAAGATAATCCAGTAAATAATATGATCGTGAGAGCTGTGAAAAACAGAAGAGACTTCGGAACGAATTCAACAGGCTTTTGTTTTCTCCGTTGGGCAACCGTGGCCTGTTTAGGACTCCTCTTAATCAGCCTGCCCCCTCCCCTCTGAGTAACACGTGCCCCTGGCCCAAAAATGGGGTAACAGGACAACAGGAGTCCCTTCCTAGCAGCCAGGCCAGTGGGAGGAGCAACGAAGCCTATTTACAGTTTCCACCTAAACTCTGGAAAAGGTCTCACTTCACAGCAGGGAGGAAAGAATTAATATTCAAAATGACCTTGGCAAAAACAAAAAACACCCAAACAAGAACCCTGCTGTGCAACAGGAAGCAGCAGAAGCTCAGTCACAGGAGACTACTGGAGAAACAAACAGGGTCACTCTCTAGTCAAGTCTGTGTTAGGGGTTTCTCACAAGACTAGGTAAATATAGGACGGAAAGGGCTGAATCAGATGCTGGTTGGTATTTTAACAGTAACACTTAGTGATACTGCCTTTTTTTGTTGTTTTTTGGGTGTTTTTTTTGTGGGTTTTTTTTTTGCTGTCTTTAAGTAAGCACAGAATTGAAAAGTAAAAGGATGGGGAAAAGAGTCATGAAAACACATTTCACGCCCCTAGGTATGACTCAGGAACCTGTCAGGTCCAGTTCTAGCCACACACTTCAAGAGCAGTGTAGAGAAAAAAAAAGTGAATTCAGAAGGCAAGCAAGAAAGTGGCCAATGCAAGAAGTATAGAAGGGTATAGAAGATAGTTCAACCCAGTGAGGGAAGAGTTTAGTAAACAGCCTTCATGACAGGTAGGGATCCATTGGGGAGGAAGATTTCATTTGCTACTAAAAATGAATTGGAAATCAGCATCTTCTTTGACGTAAATATGTAGTATTTACCACAACAGCATTAGTAATACTGAAAACATCTGCTATAATCTGTGTCCACAAGGATAGTGATTATATAAGTTCTGTCGATCTAACAAAAATGGTGAATTATTAGCAGAGGGGATATGAAAAATGCCTCGGTATGAGCACTCACCAAGTGGAATGGACATAGGTTAACATCAGGGTTTAGTAATACTTGCATACTGGCAGGGGCAAGGGTATGTGAGCTTTGTAGAAGCCACAGAAGCATCTAGGGGCAGGCAATCACTCTTTACCAGCTGGCACCAAAGGTGCTCAGATTCATTTTAATAACTGGTAGGGCAGTGCCAGCACAGGCTGGCTACAAGCCATCCCCAGCTGTTGGCACGACAGCGGCTAACCCCACTTCATTCTTATTCCACACCAGCCACTGCAAAGCACAAGGTGCAGAGGCTCTGCGGTGGCCATTATTACCACCTTTCCTTTACAGATGACAAAAAACTTTGGGAGGTTAAATGACTTGTTCGAGTTCATTCTGCTTACAAATGACAGTGCTGAGATTCAGTCCCAGGCCTGTTTGCCAACACAATCGGGCAATTTTACCCTGGACCACGAGGTTTCCTAAAACTATGTAGTCACATGAATAATATGAAAGGAAAAAATCAAGATAATAAAGTGTAAAAAAATTAAGATTACACTTTACTTTTTAGGGTGAATTTTTTCTTTTAAAATTTCCAAATGTTTTATAACATGGTTGTTTTCTATAAGGAAAGATTTTATGAGAGCCAGGTTTTTTAAACACTGGGAAGAGTTACCAAAGTTACAAACCTAAAAAAAAATTTTTTCCCTCCCCAAACAGGATACCTTTCATCTGTCTGAAATGCTTCAACTACTATTCTATCTGAATAAACAAAATCACTTATAAATCATAGCCCTTTCCAGCACTGGGATTCTACAATGCATTGTCAATCTTTATCAAACAAATAAAAAATACTATAAGACTAAAAATTATACAGAGGCAAAGGTATTCATTCATTCAATTAGTATGTACTGCTTGCCTGCTATGAGTCAGTTGTTTGGCTAGTTGGCGGAGAACCTGAGTTAGTCAAGAACCCTGCTTTCATGGATTTCAAGATGGCAATTCCTTCTTGGTCAATTTTTAAGCCAACATCACTGTGCTGAAGGGCAGAGAGCACTGGCTCTAGGCTCAGTAGCTGCAGCCAGTGATCACACCTACTAGGGAAGGAAGGTTGGGCTGATCCATCATCTCAGAGCTTCAACATGGGTTCACCCCCTCCTGGACTAAGACTGATAGTCAAAGAAGAAAACCTGAGAGAGTACAATGGCTCTTGGGAGATCCCTTGGCCCTCGGGGGCGGTTTCTATGTCATCTGCTAGGATGTCATCTTTCTTTAAAGTCCCTTGGGGGGAAAATGAGATAGACACAAATGACAGAGAAGAAAATCAACAATTTCTGAGAGTAAGCTGGTCTTGAATCTTATAATTAAGGGAAAGAACCTACTATTTAACCAAGCTGTATCATTGAGAAGACAACTCTAAAACTTTGTGAATGTCACAGTATAAATTATGGTTCCTGAACACATACTGCCCCCATCATTACCAGTGTGAATACTGTGACACACGTGGGTTAGGCCAGAACTCCCTCTTGATCTGGAAACAATCTGTTTAGGGCTCAAAATACATATCCATTTTATTGTAAGATAAATCACATTCACCTGAAAGGTACAGTAAGGACTCTTTCAAGGATATAAAAACCACTTTGTGTTATTTCAGAGATATAATAAATGGAAAGATGGTTAAATTCTATGCTACCTTCTCAAAAATAATACCCATTTAAATGGGTAACTTGCCACTCATGAGGTCAGCCTGCCTAATCTCCTTGGAACTAGATCCCTCTTCATACTTCGTCAGGTTGCTAAGCAGATACGCAGTATGCTGAGTGTGACAGTCTGATGAAAACTTAAGATAACTAGAAAATCCTTTAAATCAACTTTTAAGCTCCATCATGTCTATATCGTAGGGAACTTACATTCACAATGTGTTACTCAGCCAATGCCCCAGCCACACGTTATGCATCTCACCTTCGATATAGCTTGGACTGTCCAAAAGTCATAATTACCAGTGGTACATGGAAGGTAGTCAAGACCAGAATGATCTGGGAAGAGACAAAAGCATGCGGTCAATAAGAAAGATCATCGAATTACATGTTTGCATGTGATGGGATTAAATCAACAAGTAATAGATTGCCAGGAGTTCTGCCCTGTGGTAGCCTATACTGTAATATCAGAAAACCCAGAAGGACCACGTTCCTAGGGCTCACAATGACTCAAGATCTCACTCATTTTGTTCAAATGGTCCCATCACATACACTTCAAGTAGTGAGGCAGAGATAATCATCCACACACTATGATAAAGGAAGGGTGAATCTCTATTATTGTAAGATGTTCTCAGGCAAAGATCATCTCTCTTTCTGCTCACAGAGGCTAGAATAGTACAGGTGTTCTTAGAGAGGTCACTGTATCATATATATCTGTCTGTTTCTTCCTCTCCTTGCTGTTAGTTCTCTGTGAAATTTATTTTTCAAATAAGTATTTTTCTAGACACAAATATTCATGAGGAAAAGACTCAGATAGTAGATTAGTACAAGAGGCTATGGGGTCTCAAACAGCCACAAAACAAGAAACCTTAGAGATACCAGCCATCTTAGATAAATGGTTAAATCACGGAAATTGGTGCACTACTCAAATTTTAGAAGAAACTGAGACATGGTTAAAAATTAATTAAATTAATTAAGATAAGAAATGTACAACTTGCTTTTCAACATCAAAATTCTATTTCTTTTGATTCCTGATGCCACTGTCACGGGCCTTAGTGCTATGATATACACATTACCAGAATACCGAAGGGTATGCGCTTTGGCCCCCGCCCTTATTCAGACAGAAGGGCACAGAGCTGGGCAACACCACACCCTGTCTGAAGACCTGCGGCCATCCTCAGCACAGCCTCCTGCTGGGGTACTGTCTATATGGGGATACAGAGGGATGAGGAGCTGAAGGACTCTGCTTCCTTGCCGCCAGTCCTGGCACCAGCTCCTCCGTAGTAGGGGAAGAGTCAACAGAAGGAGTTGAACAACCGCGAGCCCATGGGCGCCACAGTCCTTCAACACTAACTGTGGGAAAGGACACGGAACAATACAGTTTGGAGGAAAAATGCCAAGATGTGCAATGTGCAGTTTTCTGCTGCTACACAGGGGTTTTCCCAAGTATTATGAGGCTCCCGTCCGAGCACATGGCACTCTCCTTCCTCTTTCTTCTTCTTGCTCATCTTGATGCCAAGCAGCCATCAAAAACTAAAAAGGTGTCTGTCTTCCTACTATGGAAGGCAGTCACTAGATGTTCCCAGTTCTAAAGCAAAACCAAACCAATCACAGCTTCCTGAAAATCTGTACCGCAAACATGCATTTTCTGCAACGGAGGTTGGAGACCACTTCAGAAAGTAACAACATTCAGTATTTAAACTCCTAAAATCCCCGTCTTCTTCTTGCTACAGTGAGTTAACAGACTCAAAATACTACTTACCCCAGTGCCATCGCCAACCCAGGACAAGGATACTGAGACACTGAGATCATCAAACACATGCTATAAGGGAAAAAAAAAGTTATTTAGAAATGACATCTGTCTTTCAATCTCTGGCTTCCTTAAATAATTCAGAACACTATTACTTCCAAAGTAATTAAGTTGATAATTATAAGGGAGTATGAAGTCCCAGAAAAATGTAGGAAAGCTGGGATTGAACTACTTAACCCAAATTACAAATAACTTGGACACTTTTTTTTAACTTGGACATTTTAATTCTCTCTCATATAAAGCAAGCCAAGCAGATGAGTTTTCTTACTGCACCAGATGGGGAGATGGAATAATCGAATTGCTTTCTCCAACAGGACTAAATATAAAGATATAGAAAGTATTCTTAGGATGCTTTAAAACAAGAGATCACAGCCCACATTGACAGATATAATTGTAACCCAATCGGCGTAATTTGAATTCTTCTAGGCAGCCTTCACAGTATAGTTGAGTAGTTAATAGATGGATTCCTTTTGCTCCGAGGCTAACTCACTCAAAATGGCAAGGGACAGAAGCAAGAGCCAATGCCCTGTTTCACCTTTAAATAGTGAAGATGGGGACACCTGAGTGGCTCAGTCCATTAAGTGTGTGACTCTTGACTTCGGCTCAGGTCATGAACTCAGGATTGTGAGATTGACCCCCCGTGTCAGGCTCTGTGCTCAGTGTGGAGTCCGCTTGAGATTCTCTCTCTCCCTCTTTCCCTCCCCCTGCTCTCTCTCTAAAACAATAAATAAGATAAATCTTTAAAAATAAGTAAATAAATAGGGGCGCCTGGGTGGCTCACTGGATTAAGCCACTGCCTTCAGCTCAGGTCATGATCTCAGGGTCCTGGGATCGAGCCCCGTATCGGGCTCTCTGCTCAGCAGGGAGCCTGCTTCCCCCTCTCTCTATGCCTGACTCTCTGCCTACTTGTGATCTCTCTCTCTGTCAAATAAATAAAAATAAAAATAAGTAAATAAATAAATAAATAGTGGTGATGAATTAATTAATATAGAAGAAGTCTTGGCAGTTGTGGTAAGAGTTAGGAAAAAGAAAAGGGAAAGCTGGTATATTATAAACAAGATACCAGAGGCGTGTTGGAATGTAGTTATAATAATCCTCATGGATCCTTTAGGCTTATGGTTTTCAAATACTTTCTCTATTTATAAAATAATACATATCCATTATAGAAAATGTGGGCAATAATAGGGAGGTATAACAAAGAAAATATAACTTATTTATAATCCTATCACACAGATATCCAAGGCTAACATTATGGGTATAATCTTCTAGTGTATCATTTTTAAAATTAAATTAAATGTTTATGTTATTTTATTATTTTATTTTTTAAATTTAAATTCAATTATCTAACATACAGTACCTCATTAGATTTTGGTGTAGTGCTCAGTGATTCATTAGGTGTGTATAACACCCAGTGCTCATCACATCACATGCCCTCCTTACTGCCCATCACCCAGGTACCCTCCCACCACCCCCATCATTTTTTTAACTGATAAAGAATTCCAAAAAGGCAATACACTGGCACTTGGTAAAAATTTCCAACCACGCACAAATGTATATAGTCGATCCTTGAGCAATGTGGGAGAAGGGGGTGCTGACCCCCAGCATGGACAAGAGCCATATATAATTTTTGAGTCCCTCAACACTTAACTACTAATAGGCTACTGTTGGCTGGAAACCCTACCAATATCTCCAATAGAAGATTAACACATATTTTTTTATGTTATATCTACTATATGCTGTATTCTTACAAGAAAGCTAGAGAAAATAAAATGTGATAAAGAAAATCATAAAGAAGAGAGAATAATTTACAAAACTGCACCAACAAACCACGTGTAAGTGGATCCATGCCCTTCAAACTCATGTTGTCTACAGGTCAAGTGCATAATAAAAAGTGAAGAGCTTTCCTCTTCCCCACCTTGTGCCCTACCACCTCAATCCCCACTCCCCTGAGCAGAAAACAGTTTAGTATATATTTCTACATTTAAATGTTGACAATTATGCTTTTCACTTACAAAGACTTCTTACATCTTACTAAGTTCTTTAACGTTAAGTGCACCCTGCCTCTCAGAGGATGAACAGTTCCTTAGAAGCAGAGGCCGTAACTATACTTCTTGGTATTCCCTGTGCCTGACATGATACTTAACGCCCTCAATAAGCATCTGTTGAAAATGATTATACATCCTTCCCAAACCACAAACTCAGCCTCAAAATAGAACATGTCTATAAATGGTGGGATGCCATTCACTTGGTTACTCGAGCCACTACCCCAACAGAGAAGTCTGAAGAAATACAACTCAAAACACTAACTGTTCTGCTCATCTTCTCATTTTCGTTTGTGGTCCTCCTGAACGGGTTTCTGAATTCACCTACGCTATTTGCCCCCTGGACCGTGAATACCTTTGAGATCAGAAGAAGCTCTTGTACAATCTCTGAAAACAGTACAATCTGTGCCTCATGGAAGGCTTGCTTTCTAAATGCCGGTTAACTCGCAAACATTCAAGCAGAGCTTCTCACAGCCTCTGCAGGACAGAAAGGCCATTCATACATGTAAGCTGGCTAAGCATCTGAGAAAAAGTAGGGCTGCTAGAGACATCTGGAACCAGCAGCTTAAAAACTGACACAGCAATGGGTCTTGTAAGATATTCCACACAGAGCAAGACGGCCTGTTCTCTTGAGTGAGGATATAGTGTCTGAAATTATATCAATGAGCTCCTTGAGGAGTAGGAATACCCAGAGCAACCACAGGCACCAGAGAGACCCCATGGGTTCACAGTCGTTTAAACACAGACTATCTTTCCAAGGAAGGCTCTGGTCATCACAACTGACTAGGATAAAAGACAAATTCCATCACAGGAGTCCTGGCAATCTTAATCAGGCCACAATGTAGTTAGTCTTGAGCCAATCAGGATCTGCACTTTCACTGTTCAGACAAAGCTCTATACACCGCACCCAGTCACACACTGGCATTACTCACATTTTCCTGTCACCCAGTCACAGAAGGAGGAGGGCCATTAGATATCACTAGCAACACCCAGCTTCACCCGAACAACTCAAAGGATAGCTGGCCTCATTTATCATCCAAAGAGTGCCTCTGGAAATGTAGGCCAGATTTATTAACTGTAATTGGGATCTTCTATCTTTAACTCTTCCTCCCTTCCCTTCCCAATAACCCAGATTACACTGGGTGTTCTTCCACGGCAGGCACTGTGATGTGGTGTCACCCATCAGGCCTAGCACAAGGTCTTATATGTATTCAGGTCTCCGCAAATATCTCTATACAAGTCTATTCTCAACCCCCTGCTGTCAGCATTATCGATCAATGTGTAATCCTCCTTCTAGCATGGTTACCACCATTTTAGTAAATAATGGCTGAAAAAACCCACCTGTCTGTGACAAATGCAACTAACTTTTTATACTCCAGTCTTTAACATTGTAAACTACTGAAAGTAAAAGGGAAAAATGAAATCAGATCTAACAACAGACCAAACCTCAGGTGGAAAGAAAAGGTCATATGGAAAGAAAAATTAACCCTCATCTAAATGCTATTCTGGACTTGCCTTAAAAAGCTTAGAAGAAAGAAAAAAAGAAAGGAAGGAAGGAAGAAAGGAAAAAGAAAGAACCCAACCAAGAACAAAAAGGACCAATCCACTGCCAAGGAACATAACTATGCCCAGACCAAAGTTCAAGATATTTATAGGAATATAAAAATATCTAGCACTGGAGAAGATAAATTCACAATGTCCAACGTTCAATCAAAAAAACCAGGCATGCAAAGAAGCAAGAAAACAGGAACCATAATGAGGAGAAAAATCAATCAAACTGACCCAGAAATAACACAGATAATAGAACTAATAGACAAGAACAAGAAGACAGTTGTGATTATACTCTACAGGTTTAAGAAATTAGAGAGTAGATTGAGCATGCTAAATAAAGGCACAGAAGATATGAAACAGACACAAACTGGACTTCTAGAGATGGAAATTACAATGCCTGGAATGAAAATTACACGGGACAGCCTTAACAGGAGAGGAGGCACTGCAGAAAGGGACACTTTAATAGACTTGAAGCTATACCCATGGGAACTATCCAAGTGAGACACAGTGAAAAAAGACAGGAAAAATGAACACAGCATCACTGAGCTATAGAGCTTCAGGTTACCTAATATATATGTAATAGGAGTCTCTGAAGATTGGGGGTGGGGTCAGAACAGAAAGAGAGAAAAAAAAAAAGGAAAGAAATATGAGCCCAAAGTTTCCCAGATTTAATTAAAAGTATAAACCCAGAGAGCCAAGAAGCTCACAAATCTCAAGCTTCAGGAACACAATGAAAACTACATCAAAGCACATCATATTCAAAATGTTTAAAACCAGTGAAAAAATCTTAAAGCACCCATAAGAAAAAAGAACGACATTACATACAGAAGAACAAAGAATCACTGGAGACTTCTCATTCATACTGCAAACTAGTAAGTGGATCAGGATTTTTAAAGAACTGGGGGAAAACTGTAAAGATAAAATTCTATACCCAGTGAAAATAGTTTTTAAATGCAAGCTTTAGAAAAGAAAGGTTCTGGTTCTTCTGAACTTGTTCATTGCCCCTTGGTATTATATGGTGGATGCTCCTTTCTGACAGCCTCAAGGGAGGGACTACACCAGTGCAAAAGATCTGGAAGGCAGCTGAAATCCTGACTTTCCATATAAAACCAACCATTCTGGTTCCTCATGATCACAACTCGCGTGATCTCCTCCTAGATATTACTCTCACAACACGTATGGATGTTGCTGGTACTATAACTATTTACACACCTGGCTACCTCTCAGATTACACTGGGTGTTCTTCGATGGCAGGCACTGTGATGTGGTGTCACCCATCAGGCCTAGCACAAGGTCTTTTATGTATTCAGTATTGTATGTATCTCTGTACAAGTCTATTTGCAACCCCCTGCTATCAGCGTTATCGATCTGTGTGTAATCCTCCTTCTAGCATGGTTACCACCATTTCAGTAAATAATGGCTGAACAAGGATTCTTCTTAGGCCCTTTCTGCCAGCCAAAACACTGTTAACACTAGGACGTGTTCTGGGGTGCTAATACACATACCAGTGACCTCACTCCTCTCCTTCCCACTACAATTACCATCAACTCCATATGGCCCAAACTAGTAAGGGTGTCCTGCATGCATCATACTGTTTGGAGACACTGGCGGGGGGCAGACCATACAGAAAAGAAACGCACACATTTGAGTACGAAGAAAAACAGGTGTCTGAGTACTGAGATTTAAGCAGGGCTTCCAGAGGTGGGAGTAGCCACAAGCAACAGCAAGGTGGCAGGAGGAGGTTGTTGTGCAGGTAAGACAAACATGAAGATACATGCAACCCTTCTGAAAAATGTCAAAGGATAACACAAATAACATATTAATGTCACCCACCAGTCAAGTGCTGAGTATACAGTAGATGCTATTAAGCACTTGTTCAAATGACTAAGAATTTTAAGATCAGGATAGACAAGTTGTGGTAGGAATAGAAGGAAAATAAAAATACAGTAAAGGAAATGTGTTCGAGAAGAAAAGTACTTCTGCTTGAATGCCCACAGAAAACGGAGATGAGGCCACAGGATCACTTATGCAAATAGGCATGGTTTCCAATGGTATATACAGCTGAACATAATCAACCAGTAAGTTATGGTTCAATTGTTCCAATCAAGGCAAAGTAAGATGAATAAAAGAAATATGAGCAGAGGACAAGGGTATGTGGCTAGAAAGAACTGAAAGGCAGAATAATCCCTTTTAAAAGGAGAAAACCCCAGACCTTCAGCACGATATTACCAATGAATAGCCTACAATACTAAAATACTGAACATAATAAAAACACGTACCTATGTAGGAGTTGAGGAGTCCAGGCAACAGAAGGTATAGGGAATGCCTACCTCAAGCAGTGTTGCAAAAGCGATGTTCTGTGTTAGCTGTATAGATGACAGTTGAAATGGAGAAGGTGGGGAGAGATGAAGCACATTTTATTTCTGGAAAACAATAGTGGTGTTTCTCCAATGTAATATGCCTAAGAGGTAGATTATTTAGCACAAAGAGAACATGATCTGGCCACTTCATATTGCTAAGCAGGCAACCAAATGTACAATGCAGAAGCAGGCCAAAATCAAGGGAAACCACGTAAATATGCTATTTATGTGAAGATCAATCCAAAAGCCAGTACCCAGAGGGCCCACGGAGTAGATACAGTAATTCCGATTACTTAATCATACTCTATGGTAGGAAGTTCAGAAACTAAGCAGTTTAAGACTAGCTATGTAAAAATATCAGCTTGATTCAATCAGGAGCAGATGAGCATGAAACTTGTCACTTCTAGAGAGAGATTTATTAATCTCCTAGCACAGTTACTGGCACAAGAATAGACAAGACAGGGATGCCTGGGTGGCTCAGTTGGTTAAGCGGCTGCCTTCGGCTCAGGTCATGATCCCAGCGTCCTGGGATCGAGTCCCGCATCGGGCTCCTTGCTCGGCAGGGAGCCTGCTTCTCCCTCTGCCTCTGCCTGCCTCTCTGTCTGCCTGTGCTCCTCTCTCTCTCTCTCTCTAATAAATAAATAAAATCTTAAAAAAAAAAAAAACCAGAATAGACACGACAGATCAATGGAACAAAACAAAGTCCAAGGCTGGGCAAGGCTTCTTTAAGAGTGTATGATCAAGCTAGCATTTCAAGTTAGGGATTGAAGTGTTAGAAAAACTAGCTATCTGGAAAAAATAAGCTGGATCCCTAAAACCTTTCTTACCCCCACTCACAAATAAATTCCATACACAGCAAAGATTCAAATATAGAAAGTCAAATCTTGAAAATCCTAGAAGTATGAGTGACTGTTTTTATAATCTTAAAATGAGAAGACCATCTCAAAAAATGATGCAAAAACTGGAACCCATAACATACTACAGGAATTACTTGGACTGCATAAAAAAAAATTTTAATGGCAAAACCAAATAGCAAGTTGAAAAAAATAGAAAAATTATTTGCAACAAGACAAAGGGTCACTATAAAAAAGAGTTGTCAAGTCAATAAGAAAAGGACAAAGACCTCCAAAGAAAATAGGCAAAAGACACAAACAAGCAATTCACAAAGGATAAGGAAATGACTAAGAACATGGGAAAAGCTATTCAATTTCACTAGTAATCCCAAGAAAATCACAGACAAATAATGTAATGATATTTCCAATTTCCAGAAAATCCTGACAGCACGTATCCAGTAAGGACCGGAGCCCGGGCACCTGTGTGCACTGTGGATGGGAGCGTCTCAACAGTGATGTGAATCAGAACTAAAAATGTCCACACCATATGACCCAGCAGTCCCACCCTTAGGAATTAATCACAGGGGGATAATTACACATCTTGACAAAGGATGTTCATACCTGGATGAGGCTAGCAGCTACTGAGCACTCCCTTTAGGCCATCTACTGCGTGAAAGCAGCTTAACACATCCTCATTTCATCCATGTAACAACACCGTAAGATATCACTCTCTCTGTATATTCTAGGTGAAGGATTAAAGCTTTGTTATATATGCTACTACAGGCAACAAAACAGACTGGGTGCTGCTGGATATGTTCTAGCATCTGACACTGGAGGACATTCCCAACGCGCTGCCTAAAAATAAAGCTACCTGGAGGGAGGTCCTTCAGAAAATCAACAGCAACAATCTCTAAATGGTAGAATTCATGGGGATATTTTTCCTTCTTTATAGTTTTTCTGGACTGACTGAACTACTCCCCACCCCACCTCCACTAGCAGGAATCATGTTTAAAAATAAAACTATAGGGACGCCTGGGTGGCTCAGTTGGTTGGACGACTGCCTTCGGCTCAGGTCACGATCCCGGAGTCCCGGGATCGAGTCCCGCATTGGGCTCCCAGCTCCATGGGGAGTCTGCTTCTCACTCTGACCCTCTCCTCCGTCATGCTCTCTCTCACTGTCTCTCTCAAATAAATAAAATATTAAAAAAAAATAAAACTATAGAAGTTATTTTTATTTTGAAAAAAGGATATGTAAGAGTGGTATAAAAAGTATACACAGACGGCATCAGTTTCTTCTATTATACCGGCTAACAGGATGCAACAGAAAGTTACAGGACCTTGCAGCCACACTAATGTCGGTCGTCTCGATTTAAGGCAGACCTCCTAATACCACATCCCAATGTCATTATTCACCAATACAGTCACAGTCTTCTGTTCATCACCTGTTGAACAGTGATTTCTAATATTCCAGATGGCACTGACAGCCATTTGCTGCGCCCAGTAGGGAAGCTCTGGGCAGCAGGAAATCTTTGGCTGGCATTTATAACCAAATTGGTTTTCAGGGACTCATTATGTTTGGGAGTAGGGGACAGCTTGTACTACCTTCTCTGAAATACATCCACCTTGACAGCTGATGGTAAGATTTTTCCATGCATTTACTGCCTTTCACTTTAAAGTCTGAGGTCCACACATTTTAGAGACCATGAATGAACACTAATGTCCATTTCTGGGGACCCGTGGCCAATTGCTAGCTCCATCTGGAAAAAGAGAAAGGCCACAAAACACAACATGCTTCATGGGGATAACTTTGTCTTCACATCTAATTAAACCAGGAGCCTAATTAAATTACTGTTGCTATAGCTCAGAGAACTTACAGTTGGTCGAGAGACTCACTGTAGCTTGGAAAGAAAACCTGGTAATGAGAAACTTCTGCCTGTCTTAGTTACACATCTGATCGAAAGTAAACTACTGAAAGAACCAAACGTGGGTCAGGTTTACAGGGCTGGCCCCAGGTGAAAAGCCACTCGCAGATGACCTGACCATCCTGCCATCAGGAACCACTTCTCTGGCAGGTAAACAAGGGAATGAATCCCATGACAGCATCTTTCACACACATTCCTTCTTTGGACAAGTACCTCTGTGTATCTATCATGCACCACGCCCTATTTGGAGCCCGGGGGAAACAGCAGTGAGAGTCCGAGTTCTGTGCTCATGGAGCATTTATACCCAAAACACACTTCCTACAGAAGTCTAAAAATGAAGGCTAACCATGCTAGACCTTTAATCTAGAGACGACAGCCTGTCACAGTGAAAAATACAACTACAGGGACGCCTGGGTGGCTCAGTTGGTTAAGCAGCTGCCTTCGGCTCAGGTCATGATCCTAGCGTCCTGGGATCGAGTCCCACATCGGGCTCCTTGCTTGGCAGGGAGCCTGCTTCTCCCTGTGCCTCTGCCTGCCACTCTGTCTGCCTGTGCGCTCTCTCTCTCTCTAACAAATAAATAAATAAAATCTTAAAAAAAAAAATACAACTACAAAAGCGGGTGTGAAAGCCCAGTCCAGTAACTCGCTGGTTGGAAAAACAGGCTCAAATTATTTTCTCTCTTGGGAATTTCTCAGAAATAAAACTGAATTATGCTCCTTCGTTCACTGGAATAATAAGAATCAAATGAAATAACATACAAAGGTAAGGCCCTAGTGAGCCCATATCAGCTGGGAATTTAAGACTTAGGCTTCCAAACCCCAGCTAGGGAACACAGCGACAGCCAGGACACAGCGCTGTGCAGAAGAGGTCTGGGACACAGCCTGGGTGACGCTCCTGCAGGCAGGAAGAAAATCTTCACAGAATTCAGTTCTGTTAAATAAGGCACTGCTGGGATCATAAAACACGAGCTAAAAATAAGATCACAAATGTTCCAGTTCTCAGGGAGACTATTCTTAGAAATGAAAACGCTAAACACAAAACATTACACAAGTTTTCATACCTACTCAATTATTCAGAGTTTTCTGCAAGGCAGGACAGTATGGAGAAGAGCACTGGGCTAACAGTCAATCTGAATTTTCTTTCCAGCTCTGCCAGAAAGCTGTGTGAACTTGAGCAGTGCAACCTAACTTCACCACCGAGGTGAGGGGGCCTGGAAAGCCACCTCTAGTCCTTATAAGCTTTAAAATTCTATGACTCATCAATAATTAAACCACTCCATTTGCTTTTCCACAGCTCTTTGTTTAAACAAACAAACAAAAACCAACTCAGCTGGCTCTGTAATCCTTTAGTGCTGAAAGGGGGAGGGCCCAGCCCCCTGCCTTAGATAGAAACCCCAGTGGCCTGAACACTCACTGGAAGGAAGCAAGCAAGACCTCTGATGGCAGTATTCACATGGTAGAAATCTATGCATCTGAACTCTGTGATAAACCTGCAGACCATCACTCTGTATCAACTTGCCAAACTTGTCAGAATTGTCTACAATTAGTAATCCATTTTCCTAGTTTACAGAAGCAGCAGCTAAAATTAGGGGATAGTGTGTCTTAAGACAGGGTCAGCAGCAAAAAGAACAGGATATTGCACGGGGACTGTCATTTCGGCAGAACCAAAAAGTAAGCTTCAACAAGCAGACAATGGGCTGTTTGAAGAAAGGGGAGAAAAGAGTCCCACATACCTCAACAGCCCTTGAGGGCATGAATGCCACACTGCATTAAAATAACGTGAGTGGGGACGTCTGGGTGGCTCAGTTGGTTAAGCAGCTGCCTTCGGCTCAGGTCATGATCCCAGCGTCCTGGGATCGAGTCCCACATCGGGCTCCTTGCTCGCCAGGGAGTCTGCTTCTCCCTCTGCCTCTGCCTGCCTCTCTGTCTGCCTGTGCTCGGTCTCTCTCTCTCTCTAACTAATAAATAAATAAAATCTTAAAAAAAATTTAAAATAATGTGAGTGGGGGCAGAGCATAGTTTAACCTCTTCTTAAATGATGCGGGGGTCACAGTTTTGACTAAGAAGGCAGAGAAATATTTTAGAAAGATTCTCATTAAACAAAAACAAAAAACCTTTGGCACTTAAAAGGGTGGGCTTAGTTTTTGAAAAATTCACTTTCTTGGGATAACTCAATTCTCATTATGACCAATAAATGAGCTAAATTCCAAAACAGCATTTACTTTTTACATCTTAGTCCCACTTAAAAGAAAAAGTGATAAGGGATAGGTCCCCATTGCCAGCCACTGAGCCACTGGAGGTGGGGATGAAGACCTCACTGCCTCTGCTGCCACCACACCCACCTGCTTCCAGGTCCTTGGGCACATCAAGCTTCCTCCAGCCCCAAGCCTTTGAACATGTGGTTCTATGATACTCCTACTGATTAAATTCTATTCATCTTCAAGTCTCAGTTTAAATAATTTCTCAGTGAGTCCTTCCTAATGCCCCCAGATTAAAAGGACATCTGCCAATTACTCCCCTATTGTTACTTTTGTTCCTCTGGGTACTAATCATATTTATAACTACATATTTGTTTAACGTTCATGTTTTCCACTGTCTCATAAAAACAGGGGTCTTGTCTGCTCTGTTCTACCATCAGCTTAGGATCCAATACAATGCCCAATATCTAGAAGGTGTATAATCAGCAATTGTAGAAAAGTGAAGAAATGAAAGTAAACATGAGAGAGAACTATAGTTAAATGCTAGCTTACACAGAATCGTTGAGTGTTGTAGGAGAGAAAAGAAGAAAGCCACTGAAGCTAGAACAGCATTCAGACAGGAGGTAAGCCATGTGAACAAGGATAGAGAAGCACAGAGCACATGACGAGTTCAAGGGGCTGGTGAAAAGGTCACACTAACTGGAACAGAGGGTAGGCACGGGGCGGGAAGTGGTGAAATGTTAGCCTAAAGAGACATACACATAAAGAAAATAATTCCACTAGCATCCTGGTCTGCTGCGCTTCCAGGCAAAGTTCCTGAGAAGCAGCCATCACACCTTGTTACTACTTCTTCAAACCTCCCAGACGCTGGCGCGGTGCAGGGCTCACAGCGGCGGCTCCATTAACAAATGAGGGTGAAGCCGGCAAGGTGCAGTTGCAGAGCTGTCAACTTAAAACCACAGGCACTGGCTCTGATAAACTAAAGCGTACTAAAGCAGAAGTAGTGATTAAACGATAAGCAGTCTTATTTTTTATGATTGTAAATTCTTTAAAACCACAAGTAAACTTTATCTACTTGAAACTACCAGAACCAAATGACGGGGGAATCTGATGATGGTGGGATTATTATTTCTCCATCAACTCCCATAGCTTCAGGAAAGACACCTGGGTTAGATAATCTCCCTCTCACCTTATATCCTTGTTCTTAAAAACCCAAGTCCAAGGACATAAGTAGTACACGTTTCTTAATCCAGACTTCTATGACTGCTCATGATGATTCTCTAGGAATATTACAGCTATAAAAAACAATTTCAAGTGCATATACAAATATTTGGGCATCTAACCGGTAATGCATCAGAAGCTTTGTGGAAATAATCATTATAAGATTTACTAAAGGATGAATACACACTGAATCCCACATCTCATTTAATCTTCACAATGACCCTAAGACATAGATCTTAGGACATCCATTTTATAGATGAAAAGACCAAAACCCACTGAAATCAATCTGTCCATGGCACCACTGAAGTTTGAATTTAGCCAGGTCTGACCTGAGATCATGTTTCCTCCTAACCACTGCCTCAAAGAACTGCCAATCATATTAACAAGTTAAAATTTTGATGTAATCATGAAGGTTAAAAAAGGAACACATACGCTTCTCACATTTCTGCCAATCTTGACTCACCCTCCTTCTTGCCACCTCCACCCAAGCCTGTCACCCAACCCTGCCAAGTGATAAAACCACTTCATCTCCGGTATCTCCTTTTCTGCATGTGTTCCTCTGGAGTTAGTATTTATCAGGATCATTTACCTGAGAACTGGGCCCTGTGGAGTCAGTAGCCAGATCAACAGGCTTGTTAAGAAATGACATAAATCACACATATGGTACTCCAAGGTTTTCAGAACATTTTCTCTTCAAAGCCTCTGATAATGCTCCATTTTACATGATGGGAAACTGAGGCTAAAAAAGGCTAACTGAGCTCTGCCGAGGGTTCAATGATGGAAAAGAACAGAGAATTCACAACTGTAGGACTTACAGTTGGAACCTTGCCTTATCCCTAAAGCAAATGCATTGACTTAAAATATCTCTATGAGGGGTGCCTGGGTGGCTCAGTCAGTTAAGCGTCTACCTTCGGCTTAGGTCGTGATCCTGGAGTCCTTTGATCCAGCCCTACGCCAGGATCTCTGCTCAGCAGAGTCTGCTTCTCCCTCTTCCTCTGCTGCTCCCCCTTACTTGTGCTCTCACCCTCTCTCTCTTTCTCAAATAAAAATCTTAAAACACACACACACACACACACACACACACACACACACATCTCTATGAAACACTTCGAAACACTGCACCATGTTGGGACATCTGTGTTCTACTCTCAGTTCTTGGCCCACATACAAAGTCATTTAGACTCATCAGTAAAAGTAAGAGGTCTGACCAGCTAATGAGCCTAACAATCTATGATTCAAACTGTTAAGCACATTATCAGCAAGAATTCAACCTCATCCTGTTCACAAATATTAAGGAAAGAGAAATCTGTTCATTGGCTTCACCATTTTATAGCTCCTGGGTGTCTCACGCCTTGGCTCACATTCTCCTCCAATAAGGTCCAGGAGTCTAAGAGTGTTCCTTAGAACCTTTAGCACTTTAAGTATAAAAGGTGGTCTGCCTTGCCCTCTATTCTGCTCTCCTGTTGGACATATTCCTCAATACTACAGCAATGGTCAATTTCTAAATGGTCAACTCTTCTTGGCTCCTCATTTCCACTGGTTTCTCCACCTCTAGCCTCATGTCTAACACTACCTGTTAAAAGACATTCCCCATGAAGTCCCAAAGCACAGCTCCCTGCCCAGCCCTCCCCTCTCTTTCCTCCTCCTGCTCCCACCTAAGACCTACCTTTTTTGACTTCTCTGTGTGTTTTTCTGGAAACCTTAGACATACTTCTCATCAGCTACTTCTACCCCACAGAAAACTTTCCATTGACCATTCCCTGGGCATGTCCTTGATTTCCCTACCATCATGCCTTTACAGATCACCTTAAGAATTACCTGCATACCTTGATTCTCTCTTCATCCAGGAGGCCTTCCCAAACCACTGCACTGTAGTGGGCATGCCTTCTTTAAAAATTCTTCCAAACTTCCATCAAGACACCTTTGAACACTGAATCCTTAAAGCAGCACCAAGGCGGGTACCTTTAACGTTTGCCTTGGGTGTCCAAAGGCCTGGAATCCACTATATGTAGCTTACTAAGTGCTTAAATGAATGACATTGACACAAAACATTTTGATAAAACTTTTTATTTCCCCTTCCAAATGATCCTAAAGCTGCTTCTCTAGTTTAAAAAACTATAATAAAGGCCAGAGAAGTGAAGTGACTGTCCATAATCACACAGCTATAAAGCAGCAGAGCCAGAACTCAAATCTGGATATTGAGAGCTCTCTTTTGAATTGTGTATACAACATCTGAATCCCTTTGACAAAAAGTAGGTACCAGACAGACGTCTGCTTTGAACTATCTTGTCTGGGAAGTATAAAGTTCATCAAAATTTTCCTTCCCAGTTCAATTCTCTTAGTCCTTCAGGGTGATGATCTTGCTGTTGAACCAGACTTGCAAATTGGCTTAAGTACAATATCAGTACTTCGTTTCTCAGAACATACAGGAAGAGGGGCACCTGGGTGGCTCAGTGGGTTAAGCCGCTGCCTTCAGCTCAGGTCATGATCTCAGGGTCCTGGGATGGAGCCCCACATCAGGCTCTCTGCTCAGCAGGGAGCCTGCTTCCTCCTCTCTCTGCCTGCCTCCCTGCCTACAGATCTCTCTGTCTGTCAAATAAATAAATAAAATCTTTAAAGAAAAAAAAAAAGAACATGCAGGAAGAAAAGAACAAAACTCTTAACAAAAGCAAATATGAGAGAGATAGTATTCAAGCCCGAGAGGGAAAAACAAACAAAAAAACCCTCATACATTCTCTTCTGATGAAAAAAAAAATCAAGCCAATTAATCACTCATGTTTCTTTTTTTTTCTTTTTTAAAGATTTTATTTATTTGTTAGAAAGAGTGAGCACAGGCAGACAGAGTGGCAGGCAGAGAGAGAGGAGGAAGCAGGCTCCCCGCCGAGCAAGGAGCCCAATGTGGAACTCCATTCCAGGACGCCGGGATCATGACCTGAGCCGAAGGCAGCCGCTTAACCAACTGAGCCACCCAGGCGTCCCCACTCATATGCTTCTAACTAGCACAGGGCTGAGTATATTAATGGTAAGCTGACCATATATTTTTAAAAACACAAGCAGTCAGGACAAGAGGAAAAAAAAAATCCCAGTTTTGGCCAAATACTGTAGGAAAGAGAAAAAACAAATTTATTGTTATATGTTTACTGGGTTTGCTTTTAGATTATCCAAGCTAGTAGCTTTGCTTTGCATTAGATTTTTCAGGCAACAAAGGATGACAAAGTACTACCCAAAAAGTAAACGAATCAAATGTCTTTCATAATTATGTGGAAAAAAAAATACTTCTGCTATCTTAAAGAATACTCATATTTCAGTAAAGCAAGCTCTGGAGGTGGTAACAAATTACCCCCAGATGTGAAATCGCAGCTATGTTCAAGTTCAACTAGGAAGCAAAACAGCCACAATTTGCTTCTAAATTTGGAATCAACCAATAAACATTTGTGATCACAACCCTTGGCCTCCCCGTCTTCCATATGAATCAGAATTTTTTTAGACATTTTATATCTAATCCAAAATTTCTCCTGTTATATATGAGGAATTGAGAGCTGGATACCAAAATGTAAAACAGAAAATAAACTGCATTCACAGAAAACTTTCTTAGCAAAACACCACAGGCTCTAAATGGAAGATTCTGTTTTTGCTGTGGTTTCCTGAGAGTAGGATTCAGGGTGGAGTGGGGAAAATAGCCTCAATCTTTAAAAACAAAACAAAACAAAAACAGAAAAACCTCCGCATTTCCTGCATTCACTTAACAACCTCTATAGGTATGAAGGGTCTGTCATGAAGATTCATTCAACCCAGCTAACTCAAAGCCACATATGACTAACCCAAATTTGACTACAGTCACTATTAGAACAACAAAGAACCTGTAGAACAGCCTGAAATTGACTAGCATGTTCCTCAAGCCCCATTACTCCTCAGACTCACCTACACACAAATCAGTGAGGCGACCTAGACAATGGTAAGAACAAATTTTTGCCAAATTTTTAAAAAGAATAAAAAATGCCAAAAAAACACTAGTTACAAAGAGATAGAAAGGTATTTGAAAAAATTTTGGAAGTTTACAAATGCAATATCTATTTCATATTTTTAGAACAACTGTCACAGTGCCTTTTGCAAGAAAAGCTGTTTTTTAAAGAGATTTTTATTTATTTTTTTGACAGACAGAGATCACAAGTAGGCAGAGAAGCAGGCAGAGAGAAGAGGAGAAAGCAGGCTCCCCTCCCAGAGAGCCCGATGCAGGGCTTGATCCCAGGACCCTGGGATCATGACCTAAGCCGAAGGCAGAGGCTTTAACCCACTGAGCCACCCAGGTGCCCTTAGAAAAGCTGTATTTTTAATTACATGTCAAATTTGGTAGTTTTGCCTGCCATAAAATTAGCTCCTAATCATATAAAACACCCAAGCATCATTTCTCCAGTCTCAAAACACAGTTCACTTCTGTAAGGACAGAACTTGAAGGGTGCCTGGGTGGCAAAGTCAGTTGGGCGTCCAACTCTTGGTTTTAGATCTCAGGGTTGTGGGATCAAGCCCCAAGTCGGGCTCCACACTCAGCATGGAGTCTGTCTGGGACTTTCTCCCCCTCTCCCTCTGCTCCTCCTCCTCATGCTATCTCTCCAAAATAAATAAATCTTAAAAGGAAAAAAAAAAAAAAAGAACTGGGGGTGCACAAAAAGGGAGGAAGAGGAGCAGACCTCACTCCTGCTCCAACCATTACCACTCAGTGTTAAGCACTGTCCTTCCTGTGAGGATCACACAAGGATAACAGGCCAACTAGGACAAAGTTGGGGAGCACAGTCTCTGCAGTCACCCACTGAGAATCCAATGCTTGTTGGCAAGAGCTGATTGGAAATCGGCAGAGTGCAGAAGAAGCTGCAAAGAGCCTCTGTGAACCTGCCATGAAAAATCAGATCAAAACAGCAGGATGGAGAGCCTATTATTTTTATCATTACAGAAAGAAAATAACCATTAGAAATTGACCAGAACATAAGCCTTCTTCCAATCATTTCCACAAAAAGGAGATTCAGATTTCTAATGAAAAATCACTATGCACAGAGCCAAATATTTGAGTCAGCAGAGACCTTACCTAATTGTTACACTGCATTCCCCCTGAGCCATTTGTCCTGCCTGGATAGCTCTCTACCCTCACCTCAACCAAACCACAGATGAAGACTAACCTTTCCCCAGACAAATACACGTCATCAAATCTGCTGATACTTGTAACTGAATTCTCCACTGCAGAAATCACTTTACAGCCGTCAGGGTTAAAGGTCTGATTAGTATACTGCATGGGAATAAGGTCCTCGTGGGGATTTTGCTCATTCTGTTCAACCAGGATCAAGAAGGAAATCCTATGGAATTCCTATGTTTCGACCCCTTTGTAAAACAAACGGGTGGAACAGGGCTCAAGAGAAGACTAACTCAAAGGTAAGGGTGGGAGCCCTGGGGAAGGTAGTATGGAGAGAGACTGCCTGTTGGAATAAATGAGGCAGTTAGAAAGTTCCGGGGCAGATAAAGGCACTGACCTTCCGATTTCCGGGTGTGACAAAGATCCACAACAGGCTAGGAGCGGGAGCTCCCTGAACCTCCAATAGCACATTCAGTCCTGTCAGCCTGGACTCAGCCCTGCCAGCACCAGCAAACAAACACACACATTCTTCTCAGAGCCCGCATGCCATACAACGTGGTCTCTCTCCAGGGCCTGTTTATTTAAGAAACCAGATGCTTTGATGTTGGGGTGCAGTTGGGAAGTTCAGTGTAAAGAAATAGTTAATGACAGGAGCAGAGGGAGGACAGAAAGTGAGCAACAGTTTCTGGCTTTTAATCATAGGTTTTGAAAGTTTTAAGGAAATTATCAAATGGTCTGAACACAGGAATGAGAAATAAGGAAATTATGTCAGCAACCACCATAACTCTGGCCAAAGCATTTCATCTGTTTCTTTAGGACAGTTTTCATGCCTAACCTCAAAGGGGTACTTATAGGAGGAATGTTTTGAAGCAATCCAACTTAGCAACCAACATTAATAAAATCTTCTGTGCTTGCTCAATTTGTGCAAAGGTTATACGTGTCACGGATATTCCAAGCACTTAAAAGAGTCAGTTAAAAGTGTGCCATGAAAACAATTTTGGGTTAAAGGCAAAAAGAAGGTTATTTTTTGAGTCTGAGAAAAGGGCATTTATAAATACACAGACACACTTCCTGGATTTCATGAGGGAAGAAGCCTGAGGTATAGGTCATTAGGGCACATGTCTCTTAATACCAGAATATAAAAGCACTACCATGCTTTAGTTTTACCTTGCTTTTTAAAGAAGAAGAAACGCCAATAAATTCTCACAAGCTAAACAAGCCAATGGTCTAGGAGATCTGCTAAAACCTTCTGAGGCTTTTCATTGTCCAGTCTGAACTATCTTTTCTTTGTATCTTGGCACCCCCAGCATCCAGCACATCTTGGACATTTCCACGGAGTTTTCGTGCACTGACTATATGAATCAATGTGGCTTAACATGAAAAGCAAGTTTTAACAAATGAGAACCAAAACCTTTTGATTTTCTTTGGGAATTAACTCCTGTCATCTTATGAAAAACTTCTCTTAGTGGCACTTTCCCAGCTGTACAAAAGTATACAAAAAAGTATTGTATACAATAGCCCTGATAAAAAAGTTGTTTGGCCATGCTGATCCTTTTATTTTACACTGTTTATAAAGGGTCCCTAAATACTAGATCTCTTCAATACCGTTCAGGGTGACTTGTCAGGATTTCTAAAAATAAATAACTGAAAAGCAGAACAGAGTACCACATAACAATTCTGGGTTAAGGACCTCTAAGAACTGCTTTACTTAACCATTTCTAAGGTGAAGATTATTAACAACGGCTTCATTTTCACCACATTTACATGTTATAAACAGGATGGGATCTCTGAAGAAGAGACTATGGGCAATTAACAAGTGCAAAAAGAGATATTTTAAATTAGGTCACTGAAAGAAGACTGAGGAAAAAAAGCCCCCACCCCCCAAAATCAGTAGCTAAATAAAATGAGAGAAATAGAGGGAAGCTTCTTTCTGAAGAACAAGGTTTCAGATCTGCTCCTAAGTATATCTGGCCTAAGTAACCCGTGAGCCATTTTTTTCAACCTCTAGCTTTAGAAATCAACAGTTCACAAAAGACATATCAAGTCAAACTAGTCAGGGAGTACATCCAGGAGTAGCAGCAGGTCCTGAGGTAGGTCAACCAGCAAGAGAAGAATCAAAAATATGGGGTAAGAATGCTACATCCAGCTGACTCCAGGAAGGAAGGGGTCCTGTTGTAAGTTCAGCATCAGTGCCTGTAAAGCCTTCCTCAGCTCCCCACTGTGAGACAGCAGTCTACACCATTATTTTTTCCTGGCAAACAGGAAGTCTTCCCAGTACTCACTCCACCCTGTCCGCATCCAGCTTGGTTGCATCCAACTTGGTTCCACCAGTCAGCACTAGTTACATAGCTGCTGCCTGTGTGGCCTTCAGTGGTGCTCTCCCTGACAGCGACTGCCCTGGGGGACCCCACATCTGAGAGTAGAGTCCAGGCAAAGGGAGAAACATAGTTCAAGGGGAGACTGATACTTGGCTGACAGGGAATGTGGTCATACACCGACAAGTGCA
>RCUC01017279.1:0-19095 GCA_003697995.1 Taxidea taxus jeffersonii
AAAAAAAAAAAAAAAGTATATTAAACTCAAATCACGCTTTGTTGGAATTTCTTTGTTCAAAGACATTAGATACCACAGCTCACCTCTTATATACTCCTACATCAAACATCAAACCCTTGTAATAAAGGATAACTGCAAAAACTTTTATGACAGGGGCACCTGGGTGGCTCAGTGGGTTAAAGCCGCTGCCTTCGGCTCGGGTCATGATCCCAGGGTCGTGGGATCGAGCCCCGCATCGTGCTCTCTGCTCTGCGGACAGCCTGCTTCCTCCTCTCTCTCTGCCTGCCTCTCTGCCTACTTGTGATCTCTGTCTATCAAATAAATAAATAAAATCTTTAAAAAAAAAATATTTATGACACATCACTGGGCAAAGTCTCTAGTGAAGGTGACATAACACATCAATTAGTTCATAAGTAAATGATAATGAAACATGATTCTACACAAGCCGCAGTCACTATTTTTAATACAAACAAAATATATGACAGACTTGGAAGCTGACATTACTTATTTCAATTATTTATGATCCCCAGAGGTGATTCTCAAATATAAGGCATGGATATCACTATCAAAATATGATGAGAGGGGGGAAAAACAGAGGGTGAGTTGCAGTATATGGAAGTTCACTGAACTTCAGTATTAATCAATTTTTATCTAAATCCCTCCACAATTTCTGCTGAGCTAAATATCAGTGCACAGTTGAACTCACTCAACTTTCTAAATGAGATCTATTCTCAAGTGGCTGCATTTACTTCCCTGGCACTTCTACAGGCAAGGACTACATGTTAGTGGTGAAGCACAAAGAGAAATGCATCAAAAAAGAGGCATATTCTACATAGTGCTAGTCTACATTCTAGCCACGTAGACTAACACAATTCACTTTAACATCACATGTGTAAGTGTGCACATTCTGTAAGAACAGCAGGATACTTAAAACGGGAGAAAACCAGAGACCAACTCATTTATCTTCTTACTTTGCATACGAATAAAATGAAGGGCAGATCCACCCCTCAACCCATCTGAGTCAGGGTGTATAGAGTGGGTTAAAACTGATACCACCGCGCCGTGACCACATGAACTGCTGGGAGACTGCAGAGTGGGCAAAGACTTTCCCAAATAATCTTTCCCTTTGTATGAAATTAACTCACTGAGAGGACAATTTCCCTAACAGAAAGAAAAAAAAAACAGAAATGCCAATGGTATTACAGTATTCTTATAAAAGAACTATAAAGTGTTCAGAATTACCTATGTTTTTATACATAATATGAAAAAATTTATATTAAACTCTAAATCACATTTGTTGGGAATTCCTTATTCAAAGACATGACACAGCATGCACTCCTATATCAAAAATCAAACTGAATCTACTCAAGACGGACCGAGGGATCAGTATTTACAGAGTACTCAGGATACATAGAATAGGTCACTGTTTCCCGGTTTATGAATTTTAATATACATAATAAACTCCAGATTTCATAATAACTTAAAAAAAAAAAAGGGAAGCTAAATTTTGTAGACTCAGATCCAGAAGTTTAAAAATTCAGATGAGACAAACAAAATGTAGTCTTGCTAATAGCCTTAGGAGGTAACAAGTCCAAAGGCTGCTGGTTAGGGGCAGTTTGATATCAGAGTGGTTTTTATAGAAACAGTCTAAACCAGGTGTGGCAAAGTATAGCCTGCAAGCCAAACCTAGTCCACCCCCCCTTTTTGGATAGCCTGTGGCCTAAGAACGGTTTTTACATTTTCAAATGCCAACAAAGAAAATACTACAATTAAAATTTCATGCTGTATTAAAGTTATATGAAATTCCATTTTCAGGGGCCATAGTAAGGTGTATTAGAACACGGCCACTGCACTCAGCTTTTATCCATGGTTGGTTACTGGCTCCAACAACAGGGTTGAGTAGTTGGGTTGTGGTGAAGACTGCACGGCTGTAAAACCAAAATATTTACACTAGGTGGTTCTTTAGAAAAGACAATTGACAAACCCTGAACCAGAACTCTAAAAACAGGGAGAGAACAATCACAAGAAGAACCCACTATTCATGCATCTAGGTGTTTTAGCAGCTTTGCATTAAAAACAAACTAAAAACTACAGATTCTGGTGCCTGATCTGGGTGATCACTGTTGACTGGAAATGCCCAAAGTGAGATTACAGTGATGCCAGTTGGAACTAAATATGCAGAACTGAACTTACAAGTCAACAAATAAAGAAAAAGAGCCTGATTTTTTTTAATGGGAAAGGACATAAAAAATCAAATTCCAAGAGAAATACAAGTGGACATTAAAAATACAAAATATATATATATACCTCACTAATAAGCGAGTATATTTACATTTAAATTACATGGATTTTTTCTTCACCTATAAGTTTAGAATTATTTTAAAAGATTTTTACAACAGTGTCGGAAGGAAAAATCCCACTCATTGAGACTGTAAATTGGTACAATCTTTCTGGAAAGCTATCTGAAAATACCATTCAACATTTTGCTGCACAGCTTTTGTCCAGCAATCCCAATTCCAGGAAATTTTCTACAAATATGTGGAAACAACTACACAAAAATATATGGACATACATGTGATCTACAGTACTGTTTTTAAGAGAGAAAAATTTGGAAAAAAGAAAAAACACGAAATGTCAATCGGTAATGGCTTAACCAAACTATGGTAACATTCTATAGTATAACTTAAAAAAAAAAAAATACAGGTAAATCTTCATGGACTAACATGAAAAGGAAATAAAGATCTGATATGTCAATAAATGTAAATATATATATTTGCACACACATGGGTATACATATGCAAGGGGAGATTAACTTTCAGTTTCTACTATACACATGCTTATATTTGAATTCCTCAAACTTGCTTTTCTTTTATAATAAAAGGCAAAAACAGATATTAATATGTTTAAGGTAATACTACGACTTCGTTGTCTGTTTCTACTTATCTGTAGAGATCTTCTAATACTGATTTTACTTTATAGACACTTCTACAGTTAATGTTAAACTACATAACTTATTTTAGCTTATTATTATTTCCACTTTCAGTTACTCCAGTGTGGAATTTTTTTAAACAATTTTATATCATCTGAGAAAGTACTGTGCTATGATCTGATGGGAAGTAAAAGTCTCTTTTTGTAGGAGTCCCCACTATGACTTTCATTCCAAATCAAAAGAAATACTTCCTCATCTTTTCAGATATTATTTAGATGGTACTAGTTAACCACATCAACAGGAATCTTTAGACTATTAATTCTGATCCAAAGGAAAATCCCAAAAGAGACTACAAATGAAAAAAATAATTTATTGCCATTTGGCAGGCTTCTAATTTCTATGAGCTTTCAATGTATCTTCTTTTTTTTTAAAGATTTTATTTATTTATTTGATAGACAGAGATCACAAGTAGGCAGAGAGGCAGGCAGAGAGAGAGGTGGGGGAAGCAGGCTCCCTGCTGAGCAGAGAGCCCTATGTGGGGCTTGATACCAGGACCCCGAGATCAAAACCTGAGCCGAAGGCAGTGGCTTAACCAACTGAGCCACCCAGGCACCCCTCAATGTATCTTCTTTAATTCTCTGCAGATCACACCACTTGGAACCATTTTATATTTTCAACCATGTAATTCACCTTAAGGGAAAACATTTCACAAATTCATTAAACTTTAAATTGACTGTTACTCTTCACTCATCAATAAGTAATACAAAGCTCATAAAGTTTAGAATCTAGTAAACAATTCCAGTTCACACACTCTGTGGTTTCTGACAGTTGGGAGTGTGAGGCAGGCTCTGAGCATGGCCTCTAAGACAGACTGTGTGGGTTCAAAGTTGGCTTGAATGCATCATTATGTTCAAAATGCATAACTGTCTGCCTCAATTTTCTTCTCTGTAAAATGGGACCAATACCTGAGAATTTTTGTTGAAAAGTAAATAAGATCATGTTATCGTTCAGAGCAGTATACCTACTAGCTATATGAATTTGATTGGTTTTGACTACATATAGGACTTAAAATTTGGTTTCTTCCCATTTGGCAAATTTCTAATTTCTGGGATCTTTCATTTCATCTTTGATTTTTCCCCACCCGTCATTTGTGATCTATCCCCAAAGGTATGCACGGTATCCCACTTTTAACTTCATTCAACAAGAAACATACTAACATCTACCACATGACATACATTAGTCTGTGTACTTGGTGAATTCTCACTCATTTCATTTCCTGAACAACCCAACAAAGTAGATACTATTATTTATTTTCATTGTAAGAAGGCAACTGTTTCATAGAAAACATAAATAATTTGCCCAAGGTCATAAGAAAATAAGAGCTGCAATAAGAAATTGAACCCAGGCACTCCCAACTCCTCAAACAATGCTCCTAACTTCTCTGTTGGGCAGCCTTTCAGACATGCCAACCAGGATCCCTCCGGGCAGGGCAGCATCGCTGTGAATCAAAGGAAAGTCAACTAATACATGTTAAGCACGTGGACATATAGGAATGTGTGGTCTATTGGATATTTAGTATGGTCAAACATTTTGAAACTGCCCCCATTTAAAAGAACATATTCCCTAACTTCAGAAATGGGCACCGTTAAGTCAGTTCCTCTTTTGAAAGTTTCCCACACTTGGACATTTTGAAAGTTGACCAAAATGTGATTTCCAGTTTTCATATTATGAAATTTTCTTGTACAGTGTTTCCTTATTTAAACTGAAACTATTCCAAATCTCCATCTAGATAATGGTTTTGGAGATTTAGAGAAATTTATACTTAATTATGTAGGTCAAATACTTCTACTTAGAAAATAAAAATAGTTTATTTCTCCTCTACTGAAGCAAGCAAGAAGATGCATGTTTAAATTATGTTCCATCACATTAATGAAATCCAGAATCTATATTTCCAAGAAACAACATATCTGAGTCAAACATACATTTTATTAAACTGTGCCACATTTGGTAGTTCCCACAAAGTTATCAGGCATCCTATTGCCTCATATTTTAAACATCCAGTAGGACATGAAATTTTTCTTCTCAGAATCCTAAACCAGGCGATCCCAAAATTCTCCACCAACACAACCCCAGTCTGGTCCAACCCTGTGGTGAAACATGCAATAAAAACTATGATGTGAAACTCCATGGAGAACTCCACATTCCCCTCATAAGATCCCTGAATTTTCCCTTTCCCTTTATATACCTAGCAGGGAAATATTTCGATTCACGGACAAGTGTCTCTACATAAAGCAGCAATTATACCCTTTCAAACTCGAAGAGATTTAAAGGATACATATTATAGACTTTGGCCCAAGGCTGACTGATGAAATTTCTGAGTCTTCAGCACTTCACATAACAGCATTAGATATAGAGAGATTTCCAAAAATGGTTTCTAATGAGTGAAATTGTCTCCACTGAAATCTGCAGTTCACTCACCACTGCAGGAAGGGGTGAACGTTTTCTAGCATTTCATACATACCCACCACAATTCTAGACACTTGACACTCATTTTGTCTTCTCATGAACACCATGAGGTATATACTATCATTACATCCAGTATATAGATGAAGAAACTGAGGCAGAGAGCTCTTAAATCATTTGTCTATGATCTAGCACCCAATAATTGCTGGATCTTGGATTCTAACTCCCCAAATCTGTGTCTAACAGCCCTGAACTTTTGGAAAATATGTCAATCTCTCTGAGATAAAAGACCAAAAGCCGGAGATAAATGTAAAAATAAGAGGTCATCCTACTGAACACAGATTTCTGGACAAAGCAGTCTACAAGAGTACAGATGATGATTCTGATTTTAGAATCAGTGCTTGCTCTCTCCTCCATGGCTGTAGTTTGGGACTAATTTATTTCTTTTTCTCCCACCTATTATTAGATACAAGAGTCACTCAAAAATTCCATTGACTGTGTAGATAGAAAAGATAAATTGCCAAAAGGTATTAGATGAGAAGGCATAAAGATATTCAAGTCACAGTAGATGAATAGCACCTAAGCTTCATATAAAAGAGGCTCATTAGAAAATCTGCAAAGGT
Organism: Taxidea taxus jeffersonii; assembly: GCA_003697995.1. NCBI lineage: Eukaryota > Metazoa > Chordata > Mammalia > Carnivora > Mustelidae > Taxidea > Taxidea taxus. The sequence continues at coordinate 6,016 of RCUC01017279.1, forward strand.
TTGAATATGAAGACATTCTAATTGATCACATTACACACGTGAAAATGAGGAAGGAAACCCGGTATAAGAAAGCAGAACAACACTTGCCTCACATGCTCTCCGTGGGCCAAACCAAAAACTGACTCAATCAGAAGAAACAGCTCAGGATTCTCCCAAACAAAGGTGAATTTCAACTTTTATTATGAGTGGGCTTGCTTATAAGAGAAAGAAAATGTTTGGGGCAGGGGGGCACTTTAAGGTAGACATTCTAGAAACCATAGATTATGAGCGGAAGGAAATACATGATATGCAGCAATCTGACAGGAATTATGACTTCTTAAATGGGTCTTGTTTTACTCAATGTTAAAAGGAGCACTTACAAAGGAGGTAGAATCTATTATTTGTGGTTTCATAAGGTTGTAAAAGTAATGGTACTATTGCAGGTCCCAAAAATGTAGTACATGTTGAAAAAATCCTAGCTAGAAACAATACGTGCCTTTTCAACTCCTCTACTGAATGCGATGAGTAAATGGAAGGTGTTAATATGCTACCCACCCAAAGTCTGTTTTTAAATGTAGCACTCTGAAAATTATGAAATGCTTGTTTCCCTTTGCGTGTGTGGTTATCTGTGACAGCGGACATTGGCAACCATGAATACCACAGCAATCAAGAGCTTCAATGGGTCTGAGCGGTGCCCCAGAGACACACGGGTAGCGCAGCTGGTGTTCCCAGCCATCTACACGGTCGTGTTCGTCCTCGGCATCCTGCTAAACACTCTGGCCCTGTGGGTGTTCCTTCACATCCCCAGCTCCTCCACCTTCATTGTCTACCTCAAAAATACTCTGGTGGCCGACTTGATAATGACGCTCATGCTTCCATTCAAAATCCTCTCCGACTCACACCTCGGACCCTGGCAACTCCGGGCCTTTGTGTGTCGTTTCTCCGCTGTCTTCTTCTATGAGACCATGTATGTGGGGATCATACTGCTCGGCTTTATAGCCTTTGACAGATTCCTCAAGATCATCAAGCCTTTTGGAAAATTCTTCGTCCAAAAACCTGATTTTGCAAAACTGGTCTCCATCCTCATCTGGCTCCTGTTGTTCCTCATCTCTCTGCCAAATATAATCTTGAGCAACAAGGAAGCAACGCCGTCATCCGTGAAAAAGTGTGCCTCCTTGAAGGGTCCGCTGGGGCTGAAATGGCATCAAGGGGTGAACTACGTATGCCAGTTCATTTTCTGGACTGTTTTTGTCCTCATGCTTCTGTTTTATGTGGTGATTGCAAAAAAAGTATACAACTCTTATCGGAAGTCCAGAAGTAAGGACCGCAAACACAACACAAAGCTGGAAGGTAAAGTATTTGTTGTCGTGGCTGTATTCTTTGTGTGTTTTGCTCCATTTCATTTTGCCCGAGTTCCATACACTCACAGTCAAACCAACAGCAAGACTGACTGCAGGCTGCAAAATCAATTGTTTATAGCTAAAGAAACAACTCTCTTTTTGGCAGCAACTAACATTTGTATGGATCCCTTAATATACATATTCCTATGTAAAAAATTCACAGAACGCCTACCGTGTATGAGAGGGAAAAAGACCACAGGATCAACTCAAGAAAATCAAACTACTCAGACAGATAATATAACTCTAAGCTGATAATTTTATCATGACTACTTTCTATTTAATTAAGACTTCAAAAGATAATTGATTTGGGAATCAAATTTAAGCAATGAAAGACAAACAGATGGGACAAATGCTTTCTTACATGTTATTACCCTGGTTTAAGAAAGGATTATACAAATTTTAATTCCACATAGACCGATTGCTGAGCAGAACGAAGTTATCATTCAGAGAAAACAACTGAAAGCAAAGTGGCCACTAGAGGTCATCTTTTTGAAACCACTCACTTATATTTTAGAAAATATTATGGATAAATGTAAATTACCAAGAAAGTCCCTTCCAATACACTTTCTCACATTCTTTGGCATACATAAGTCAAACAACACTACTGCTTTCATGCCCTATAACTGCTGATACTTGCTGATTTAGAAAACAAAACAAAACAAAACAACTTGAAAATCCTTGGATGAAAGCTGAAGCTAGTAGTTGAAAGGGATGCTAGATATGGAGCATCTGGGGGTTGAAATAGGGTCAGAAAACCCTGAGGAAGCCTGGATGAAGGAATTTCTCCCTAAAAAGAGCCTCTTCCAGTATCAAGAGTACTGACATTTCAGTACTCCATAGGAGGCACAGATGACTGTTAAGCCACATAAAATATCATACTGTAGTACTTTGCATATGTCTTCAGTGTATACAATTTAAGGGCAAGAACACAGGACTGATATTCTTTGGAATTCTCCCTCTGCCTGGCAAATACTCTGATGGCAGTTGAATAAGCCAGCTACTCAACAAAGCCTTCCTAGGTCACAACCTCTACCCAGCTGCTCACGCCTCTGGTGGAAACTAACTACTCCCTCCCACTGTTTGGGCATGCGTTAAGGCCCCAGTGGCAGATTTCCCTTCACTGGCTAGCGATATCCCTAACTACATCCCTGAAAGATGGCTAGGATTCTTTAAGAAAGACAACACATTTTAAAGACCAAAACCATGTGATGTTTTCTAAGTACCTCCCACAGTATTCCCCACAGACCATGAATTACAACTGTTTGATATACAGTATGTCATTGTTGTGTCATTCTGGGTACATTTATGAAGGGAATGCTGACCCACAATCAATAGCATCCATACTGGGGATATTTAGCAAAGGATGGCTACCTGTTGGTACTTATTTACCTCCAGATTTCTTCTTGAATCCCTATGTGCTTCAAAAAAACTAAAGTGTGATTATCTAGAATTGTGGACATAGATTTATATCTCTAGAGAAAATGCACCAAGGAGTAGTCATGTTCTGTAAATGTGCCTCTGGCTCCAACTTGATCACCACAGCTGAAACCCAGGCCTCTTCCCATGTTCTCCAAGGCCCTGAAGGCCCTGGAACTTCCCCACCTTTCTGGCTTTATCTCCTAACTGCTCTTCCATCTCTGGAACATTACACTCTTATGTATGTTTGTAACTGTCAGAACATGCCTTGCTCCCTTTCGTCCCTGGGTCACTCACTGCACAGGTAAATCTCCCACTGACCCAACCATGAAACCCTAAGATGCCATCACTTGGCCCATGAAATCTCATCTGGTCAACCTCCCACCACCATCTCAAACCCAATCACCCCCTCATCGGACTGTTGTCACACCTCAATTATTGTACTTATCACACTGCTTTGTAATTACTTGCCCATACACATACCTACCCTTAATAATCTATGTATATTTTTGAGAGCAGAAATTGTGTCTCATTGTGAAATCAATAAATACTTGATAAAATAATCCAAGCTGGTTTTATTTTCACATTCTAGAAGAGCAAAGAGGAAGCCAATTCTCACTGATGCTGTTATTTTCAAAAGGTGATATAAATTCATTGAAAATGCAAGCTCTTGGAGCACCTGGGTGGCTCAGTGGGATAAGGCCTCTGCCTTTGGCTCAGGTCATGATCTCAAGGTCCTGGGATCAAGCCTCATATTGGGCTCTCTGCTCAGCAGGGAGTCTGCTTTCCCCTCTCTCTCTGCCTACTTGCGATCTCTGTCTGTCAAATAAATAAATAAAATCTTAAAAAAAAAAAAAAAAGGTGGGGGGGACACCTGGGTGGCTCAGTTGGTTAAGCAGCTGCCTTCGGCTCAGGTCATGATCCCAGCATCCTGGGATCGAGTACCACATCGGGCTCCTTGCTCAGCAGTGAGCCTGCTTCTCCCTCTGCCTGCCACTCTGTCTACCTGTGCTTGCTCTCTCTCTATCTCTAACAAATAAATAAATAAAATCTTTAAAAAAAAAAAAAAAAGGAAGGAAGGAAGGAAAGAAATGCAAGCTCTTTATAGTTGCCTTCCTATAGCATGTACCCAGGGCCCTGGGAATTGGGAGTGTTCCTGGGTTTGCTAGTAAATGAACATGAAGAAAGCAGGATTACTAAACAGGACATGTATAGCTTCGGGGTTAATGTCTGTCAACATTTCAGTTTTAAAACTACAGACAAAATGCTTTAGCGATGTGCTGTTGGTTTTGGTTAAGTAAAATCTGTAACTGTAGCATATTACAATCTCCAAAACTCTTCTAGAAAATACTCTTAATGTCTTATTTTCATTCTCTGAAATAAGAGAATTAAATTGTGGTAACTGCTAGAGATGCCACTAAATCCACACTGCCTTTACTAAGTACATTAAACAATCACATGTAGACTCTAATACTGTATTATAAATAACTGCATCTTGATAATATACAGAATTTTTTTTTTATAAAGATCTTTCAAGGGGCACCTCAGTGGCTCAGTCATTAAGCGTCTGCCTTTGGCTCAGGTCATAATCTCAGTCCTGGGGTCAAGCCCACCATCGGCCTCCCTGCTCAGTGGGAAGTCTACTTCTCCCTCTCCTTCTGCCACTCCCCCTGCTCATGCATGCTCTCTCTCTCCCTTTCTCTAACAAATAAAAATTTTTTTAAAGATTTATTTATTTATTTATTTATTTATCTGACAGACAGAGATCACAAGTAGTCAGAGAAGCAGGCAGAGAGAGAGGAAGGGAAGCAGGCTCTCTGCTGAGTAGAGAGCCCGATGCGGGTCTCGATCCCAGGACCCTGGGATCATGACCTGAGCCAAAGGCAGAGGCTTTAACCCACTGAGCCACCCAGGCGCCCTAACAAAATTTTTAAAACGATATTTAAAGATAGAGTTCTAAAATTATGCCCACCCTAAATACAAATATTTAATTCTATTATAGTAACATTATAGTGAAAAGCTGAGTACCTGATTTGCAGAGAGAAATAATCTATGAAGAACTTAGGGGATGGGTATATTAGAGCCACCTTAAAATCATGCTCACAGAATGCAAAGCAACCATTTGAAGAGAACTTTCCAAACTAGCGATCACAAATACTAAATTCTACAATGCTTACAGAATGAGATGCTATGCCATAGCATACAATAGTTAGCTTTAATATAACCTGTGAGCTCAGAACACAAATAAGGGCTTTTGCAAAAAGTTAAATATAATTGGTTTTACTGGATGTAAGCAATATGAATATAGAACATGTATTAAATTGGTAGTTTGCAAAGTGCCACAGGGAGCAGAACTAGCCACAGGGAGCAGAACACAGACTGCTAGGCCCACCCCCAGAGTTTCTGATTCAGGAGGTCTGGGGTGAGGCCTGAGTTTGCACTAAATTTGCAGAGGTGACTGATGCTACTGTTCTGGACCACACGTTAAGAACTACTGTGCTAACTGCTCCTTGAGGTTCATACTGAGAACTGTGCATACTGTTCCTTGAGATTCAGAGCTCAGCCTTCTTGGACATGAGTGCACAGGAGTGGAATCTGTTGGCAGCAGACAGACAAAACTGTTATTAAGAGAACATGGCAGGTGTAAGGTGACAGGCAAGGACTTGGCTACCTGGAAAGTTCATGCCCAGCTTACAGGGGTTTCTACTACTCCGGGCCTAGAGTTGGCACCAGAGGGATTTGGTGGCCCAGGGTTGCTGGCTAGCAGCAAGAGCAGAAGAACTAACCGGGTAACAACAATCGCAGAACACACTACTTACTCTTCATTATGTATGAGGCAAGTCTACCAAGAGCTTTCAACAGACTGTCCCAGTGAATAATCTCAGGAGGCGATGAAGTGCTCAGAGACAAAGTTGTTGAGAAACAGAGAAGCTAAGCAACTTGCATGGGGACCTCACAGCATAGACAAAGCAGAACTAGGACTGTAATTCAGACTCTAGCTTCACAGCCCATATTCGTAACCACTATATTCACCACCTCGGATATTCTAATGTTCTCAAGAGAAATCATAAATCCTGTCTCCCGTATTTCCGGCTCTTTTCAAAACTTCCGTAGCCACCTCCACACTCCTTGACCCCACAGAAACAATACATTCATGTGTGGGCTCTAACTAGCCCAGGTGCAGCCAGGTAATTAGCTCTGACCTAAAAGCGAGCAAGAGCTTCCCCGGGCCTTAACACAGGCAGCCCGCAGTCCTTCTGAGGGCTTGTTATGTGCCAGGCACAATGTTGTGTGCTCTACAAGGACAATCACCCTCTCTGTTTTTCACTTCAACCCTATGAGAGAGATACCACAGGGCTTCCTGTTCCCAGGGTTGGGCCTGCCAGCAAGCAGAGGCAGAGCTGGGGCTAAAATCCACACAGGTGGCCTTAGGCCCAATGCCTCGATGGCTCTGCTACACCATTGGGACAAGTTCTTCAAGGCTTGACATTACACCCCAGCTGCAAGGATGTTAAGGAGGTGGCTCCTGAAGAGGAAGGGAGAGGTCTCAGTACAAACATGATCCACAACCTCAGGGGCCTAAGCGGTTCAGCCTCATAAGTACCTCCAGGACTCGAGAGGTCGAGAGACGTAAAATCCCAAAGAGCGGGTTCACGGATTCACTGAGTCAGTCATGCCTTCAGTGCAGGGCCCTTTGCCTCTCTGGAAGCACACAGTGGTCAGGCACACATCCCACAACGGATCCAATTGTGGAAGCAGTATAAGAAACATAATTCACTCACCGTTAACAACTGAAAGGAAAAGGTAGCTCACTCCAAATGGAGACAATGAGGAAGGGCTTGCAGGAGATGACAACGTGAGCTGGACCCTGAGGAAGGAGACAGAGCATGCGAAAGGGAATGCTGCCAGGCCATGAGCAGTCTGGAGGAAGGCTCAGCTAGGGGTGAGGCAAGTGCTATGGCCAGAGCACAAGGGGCTATGGGGGACGGGGGCTGCAGCACGTGGACTTATTAGATGAGCCTGGGAATGCAGCATGGGAGCCTGCAGCAGAACACTAGAGGTCTTGTGTTGGATTGTATAGACTTCTCAATGAGCCATGGAAACTTTCTGAAGTGAAGAACTACATGTTCTTCGCTTGTATTTTAGGAAAATCAATTTGCCACCAATAGGGCGAGTATGATTATGGATTGAAGGAAGAGCCACTGAGGACTGGAGATCAATTAAAGAAGTCTTCCATAGATGCAGGCAAGAGCCAAGGAAGAAAACTGAAATAGAACCTTACAGACATTTTCAGAGACAGAGGTTTTGAGTCCAAGACCACGGGGGAGTAGGAGGTTATATGTAGAGTGCATGTAATTAATAGGCAAAATGTATTTTCAATGGGGTCCATAATCCCCACCCTATCCTCCTTACAATTGAGATTCATTGCTCTGAAGACCATTAGATTGAGTGGTGTATTAGACCATAAAGGCAAAGAAGCAGATTCTGGATATGATTAAAGTCTCAGAACTCTGGGTCAATAAATCTAGCCAGCAGAGACAAAATATGGATCCAGGGCTCTGAAGACAGGGCTAGATCAGAAGGCTAGGGGAACATTTTTTCTGAGACAGTAAGAGAAGAAGAAATGAGCTGAGCATCCCAGAGTCCATGCCGTGCAAGGGTCCTGTACAGAACAGACAGAAGAGATGTCTAGAATGTGGAGTTTAGGGGGTGGAAGGTGAGGGTTGACTTAAAAGGAGGAGCAGGAGACCTGGTATACTGGAAACTAAGGAAGAAGTAATAGTCAACAAAATGAAACATTCTAGAAAGGTCAAATGTGATGAATCTATAAGTATGAGGCTAGTGGTAACACTGAGAAGGTGGGGTAGAGCCCAGTATGTAAGAGGAAGTGAGAGACTACGAGCAACTCTCAACTTGCCACAAAAGACAAGTCAGTTTACAAGAGTTCCAAGGAGAAAAAAACATTACCTCATTACCTCAGCTTTTTCCAAGGGTTTCTAAGAACAGATAGAGTGGTCCCTTCCTATGCCGTGCAGAGCAAAGGCGTTCCATGTGAAACAGCAAACAGAGCAGAAGTGCAAACACACAGCAGGTATAAGCGCAGGACCATGAAAATACAGCTTCAGCCAGAAAAATGGGTATGCCAACATTTCAGGCATTAATATTACGTGGGTTTCTGATACCTAGTCCAACCCCCCACTCCAACTCAGTATCAAGTATTCGGGAAAGCAGGGCCGGCATGGAGGAAGACACCAAGTGGTAGGGATGGGAGTTGAGAACATAGAGAAAAGTAATAAAAGAGAAAAAAAGAATAGAGAAGAGACAGGAAATTGAATTTAAGACTTACAGTATTAGGTAAACTAATTTTTTTTTAAGATTTCTTTATTTATTTTAGAGAGTATGTGTGTGAGCAACTTGGGGTGGAGGCACGCTCGATGCAGGGCTCGTTCCCAGGACCCCAAGACCATGAGATCATAACCTGAGCTGAAACCAAGACCTGGATGCTCAATCAACTGAGCAACTTTTTTAGAAAAAATTCCATATCTCACTCAGCATGTGAATTCTTGCCACTTCTATAATAAAACTCAAATTGACAAATGTAACATCTCAAGGCATGTAATAAAATGTCTACCTTTATTTTTAAAAACAGCTTAAATACCAGATCCTTGTATGTGACTGTACTTAGTGGTGTCCATCTTGAACAATTTTACCTATCTGGTAAATAATGCCTATCTGAATACTTAAATAGCTTTTTTATTTATTTATTTATTTATTTATTTATTTATTTATTTGTCAGAGAGAGTGAACACAGGCTGACGGAGTGGCAGGCAGAGGCAGAGAGAGAAGCAGGCTCCCTGCCGAGCAAGGAGCCCGATGCGGGACTCGATCCCAGGACGCTGGGATCATGACCTGAGCTGAAGGCAACTGGCTTAACCAACTGAGCCACCCAGGCGTCCCACTTAAATAGCTTTTTAAGAACATTGGCTCTGTGCATTAAATTTTATCATATAGACATAGCATATCACTCAACACTTTTTTTCCTTTTTACTCTATTTAACTGAAATTTCCTACAGTCAAAAATGCCTGAACTACAAGTAAATGAAGCATTAACCTGAATGTGGTGAGCCTGCTTAGACCAACTCTCTCCTCCCTCTACAGATCCTGTTCTCAGGTTTACACCTCCCCACCATGTCAGATAGACTAGAATAAGCCATTCTAATTTCCTCCTTTTCAGAAGGGAAAGCTGTCAAGAAAGAACATAAAAAGCATTTCAAGTAATCATCAGTTCATCACTGAAAGAAAACCGAGAGTTTTCCAAGGGCAACTAAAATATTATGGACTTCTTCTGGCTTCTAAGTTGAGGAAAGTTTTCAATTTTTAATCACTCCAAGTTTACATTCAGACACCCCCACTCATTCCCTTAGTCACTTTGCCTTTGGTGGGGGGTGAGGGGTGGGGGGCAGAGAGGAATGGAAGGAGAGACAGAGAAGCTACTGTTCCCTAAGTATCAACCCCGTTTTAAAGTACTGTAGGAATTGTCCCATATATTATCTCATTTAATCTTCACAATATTATAAGGTAACTATCCCCAAGCTTATTTTCCAGAAGAACAGACCCAGCTATATTAATGATTTTCCAAAGGAGTGGGGGGAAACAACTATGAATTGGAGGGGCTAAAATCCAAGTTGGAGTCTGTCTGACCCCAGAATTACTAGGCTCTTGTCATGGCCCGACAATGCCTGAAGCAAAATTTCCCAAGTGAGGACACGGACTAAGTAGCACAGCACAAAGCAGGGAATCAATAGGAGGTCAGAAGTCCTATGCAGGCATATCTCCAGGCTCAATCTCTAAACCATCCCTTCCCTCTAATCAACCATTACACATGAAGTTCTCATACCAGAAAAAGGTAAGTGCTTTATTTAAAGCAGACCTAATAGATACAAATCATTTCAAATGACAGATTAAACACAGTAATTCAAGCATAGGGACCTAAAGATACCAATCTCAGCAAGGGAACATTAAAGGGTTTGTAGTAATTATACTCAGCACAAATTCGCAGCCACTGGATGTGACCCACAATTAGAGTGACTTTTGTGTACAGAGATATTGGAGAGTAAGATGTGATGAAGGTTTTACTATAATCCCTGTTGCATGTTCTGACTCCACGCAGAAGGCATGGGCACTCAAGACAGATCGACTTGAGCTATGAGATCTCTGCTTGTCTTTGTTTCATAGTGAGTTAGTGTATTACAAAAGACTAGTGCAGGGGCACCCCGGTGGCTCAGTCTGTGAAGTGCCTGCCTTCAGCTCAAATCTTAATCCTAGAGTCCTGGGATTGAGCCCCGCATGCGGCTTCCTGCTCAGCGGGGAGTCTGCTTCTCCTTCTTTCTTTCCCCCACGCTTGTGCTCACTCTCTCTCAAATAAATAAAATCTTTACCAAAAAAAAAAAAAAAGATTAGCAAGCCCTCTGTATGCAAAGGAAAATCATATGCAAGAGAGAAAGGACTAGAGGACCAAGACAAGCTTTGGTAATGCATTTGCCAATGTCTCACACTAAAAAGGTGGGAGAGTAGGAATAGGGTAAAGGGTTCTTTCAAGGTTTTAGGAAGACTTATCAATAATGATACCAAACTTTTATTCCAAGATCTTAGAAACACATTCTCTCCTTTAGTGCTTCAGTCTCTTCTAAGACTATATTCTGAAAAATCAGTAAGGTTATGGGAATTCTCACCTAAAATTCTGTAATCAAATCAGAATCCTCCTTTTATAGAACAATAAAACCAAGAAAATTTGAGTAAGTTATCTAGTATCCCAAAGAAAATGAGAGTTTGGATCTATTGATTTTGTGATCCGTGATCCATGAACCAGGTCTTTTTTGAACAAGATTATAGATATTCCTATCTGACCTCAAAATCCCAAACTCTAACATAAATTTCAGGCTAATACAACCAAAGTGCCTCAGAAACATTCTGAGGCACCCCCTACTACATATCCTCCAGAATGGATCCTACCAAATACAGAGCAAACCAATTTTCAAAAGCCAAGGGGACATTTTAAAAAAAAGTAAAAAAGGAGAGCTTGTTCTAAAGATTAAGAGCCTAAAATGACAGCTATATCTAATGCCATGTGTGACCAGTGATTGAATACCACATCAAAAAAATTAAAAGGATATTATTGGGAAATTGCAAAATTTTAATACAGACAGAATATTTTAAAATGTTACTGCTTCAATGTTAATCTTGACTGATAATAATATTTTGATTAGGTAAGAGAATACCCTTGTTTTTAGCATATGCTGAAGAAGCTAAGGGCAAGGCATCTGTCACAAGAACTGCAACTTCAAACAGGTCCCCCAAAAATAGTCTTGGTGGGGACAGAGTATGTGAAAAATGTTAATAGTGTGTAAACTGAGATGAAATTTAGTTGCACTATTATTTCAATTTGCCTGTGGACTTGACATCTTTAAATAAAACATTAGAAGAAAAAAGTCACCTTCAGTAAAAAATGAAAAAAAAATTTTTTTTAACATTGTGGTGGTCAAGAACCACAAACACGTATCCCAGGACATTGTCTTGTATTCAAAATAAATTTGGGGTTTGTAATGGCTAAGACAATGTTATTAAAAGAGCTTCCCTTCATTTAATAAGATCTTCCAATGAAGCAGCAAGATAATTATTGTTATAAAGTCTCCTGTGGCTTTTATGAAATGTGAGACTTGCTATAAAAACCAGCAAAAAAAAAAAAAATTAAGCAGGTTAACCTTTCGGTGATTTGAACAATAATAAAGTGTTATGGGCTGTTTTTCAGCTGCTCTTTTCATCAAAGCATTACACTTTTTTCGTGACTAAACGTGTACTACTTCCCTTTTTGAATGTTAAGTAAGACCAGCTTGAACAAGTCCCAACTTGAGACTGGCATGATATGCTTCAAGACAAATGCATAAAGGCTGCCTCATGCAAACTTTTTCATTCCTAAACTTAAGTTGCATCACTGGCCAAAGCTTTTAAATATGACAATCTGACTATTACCTTCCCCAGAAAGGGGAAAAAACTATTCCAACCCCAGCCCACCTCCAGGAAGAGAACCAGCTGCCTACTACACTGCATGGACAAGCAGACGGCAGCACCTTCCCTCCTCCATGAGATATTCCAAAAACACCAATAGGTACAATGTCAAGGTGCTTCGCTGTACAGGAAGAACTTGGTCTTTACACAGGACAGGGACATTTTTTACCATAAAAATTAATATTGTTAGTTGGCCCTAATAGGACAAAAGCAACCCAGGTTTTAAAAAATGTATTAAAATTTAAGATATATAACAGAACTGCCTTTATTCCTTTAACAGAAGCTTGTGAAATATTCCCTCAGAAGTTGCAGGGAAAGCCTTTGTCCACACACTTTTAAGAAGGCTGCAAGGAAGGTTCTCTCTTTGAACTGACACTTTTAAGACTTGGCAGTTGGTTATTTTGACAGGTTGATTTCACATCACTTACTGCTTATGGATCACAGTGACAAATGACAAAAAGCTCAACTCAAAAAAAAACAAGTTTCAAACTAAGGTCTGCAAGGCACAGCCTTCCTCCTCAGGATGCAATAAACTGGCTTCAAATGTTAAAATCAAAATCCATGGGGAAGAAGTATAAAGTGGTACAAAGCAGAGTCGAATATAAAGAATTGTTTGTAAATCTGGCAAATTCTTATAAGATTGAGCTACTACTAAATTGCTTAATTTTTGTCCAGAGACTTCCCTAGGGCTGTCTACTTACCTATAACTTAATCTACCCTAAACAGAATGGAATGGAGAACCATTAAAATTGTAGTTGTGTCTCTGTTTAGAAACAAGTAATAGAAGAAAAAGTATTCTGATATACAACTATTAGTATTTAAATTAAATACATATTTTTCTGTAATAACACAGAAAGAAAACCAATTAGGGTATGCGTGTGTTTGTATGTATATATATAATTCCCTTAAGGCATAAGTAAACACTAAGTAATTCTTATTATTGATCCATAACTTCAAAAAAGATTCTACCTTTATTATTTTCATTTCTTTTCACCCATGATAGTAAAAGGTTTTGATTCTACTTGGTGAAATTTTTATTTACCTATTTGTTTGTTGCCAAATCTTGCAAATCTTTTGGAGATTTTTATCTGAAAGTTCTAAAAGTAATTACAAATAAGAAAAAGTGATTTAAAAAATAGAAAAAGTGATTTGATTATATAAATTTATCATTACAAGAAGATTTTTTGAAAGAATAAAAGTTTTGTCTTTTTTTTTTTTT
>RCUC01017288.1:0-16078 GCA_003697995.1 Taxidea taxus jeffersonii
AAAAAAAAAAAAAAAGTAAGAGATCTAACTCCCCTCCCCCAAACCCTGGAATAGTTAACCCATTTAGAGATTAGTTTGTCCATGTGATGAACTAAGTACCACTTACTCTAGTCTTGTAAGGACATTTAGTGACTTAATGAATAGATTTAGGTAAAGTTTAAGACCCAGTGAGCAAGATGTCGCAAATTATGAAACAGCCTGGTAAATGGCTACTCACCCAAAACAAATAACAATTTATGCTAGGCATTAAAAAATGCTGATTTCACTTGTTTTATTACCTGTGCACCTCTTGGGAGATGAAAAACTTGTAAACCAACTTTCGTGGGACAACAAATTAGGGGTACCCATTTGCAATGGTATTGTAAATGCAAATGTTTCTATGACCGTGCTGATGGCCAACAAAGGGATAGATTTGTTTGAAAACACCCAGAGCAAGACTCTGAACATAAGAGTTACTCAGAAAATACTTCATGAATAAACATTATTCAAATTCTGACCCGTATTTATCCTTTAAAATATTGGAAATCTTTCCAAAAGCCAGAATAATCTGAAAGGAAATAGGTCTTCTCTTCCTAGTAGATGACACCACATCCCCAAGGAATGCCATGTAAGAGTAATAATGAGAAGGAAGTAAAAATAAAGAGTATTGTAACTATATTTAGAGAATACAAGGATGATTCTTCAGTGGTTCCTGGATCTCCTCCCTGCATCACAATCGCTTTGGGAACCTATGAAAACTGGAGATTCTCTAGGGATGGATCTAAAGATTGTGTTTAACAAGCTTCCCAGGTGATTCTAACGCACATCAAAGGTCAGAAATTGCTGGGTTTTTTTTTAAAGATTGTACTTATTTATTTGACAGAGAGAGAGAGATAGTCAGAGAGGGAACACAAGCAAGGGGAGTGGGAGAGAGAGAAGCAGTCTCTCAGCTGAGCGGGGAGCCCAGTGTGGGGCTGGATCCCAGAACTTGGGGTCATGACCTGAGCCAAAGACAGACACTTAATGACAGAGCCACAGGAGCCCCAGAAATTGCTGTTTATAGGGAATTTTAGCACTCGCTCTCGTTGGAAAAATGCTGAGATTTTCTTCAACTTCATTCATCCATTCATTCAAGAAACATGCACCAGCCTCGTTATAGACAAGGCCTGATACCAGGTGTGGCAAAACCCCCAGAACAATCTGGGTGGAAAAGGAAAGTAATCTGTATGCTTTAGGAGTCGAGGTTCATTTTCCTTACCACACTGCTACGCTATCTTGTTCACTTCCTGCTTTATTTTCTTTGTGCTCCAGCCTCATGCCCTGCTTGTCATTGCTCCAGAAGCACTGCAGGTGTAGATATCAAACAGCAGCACAGAAACCAAGCATGAAGAAAGAAGAATGTTGCAGCAGGAGCAAAGTGCAACTGCCAGCTTTCCTTGCTCTGAGAAGATACCAAGGAAACAAACAGAGCAGAAAGGAAGCACATCCAGAAAAAAATTCTGAACCATCTCGGTTTGTTAATCTGGAATCCTGACATAAACCTTGGGTACACTTGCAGGTTGCAGGTCATGTTCTGGAAACAAACAAATGAAAATATGGAAATAACACCAGATTCCGTGGTGCAAAGATGAGGTGCCATCTATCTTGCCTTTCCCTTCAAGATCCACACTTTATCCTTCTCAACTTTGATTTGTGCTTAGAGGAATCCTCTTGCTCTCTGTCTTTCCATTGGCTTACCCAAGTGAGAGAAAAAGAAGCCTGGGTGTAAACTGTCTGGACAAGACAGGTAATGACTGCTGGAGAATGCCAAAAAGAAGGGTCCAAGAAGCATCCGTGTATAAGTTGTAAGTGAAGAGAGGAAAAGAAAAAACTGATAGGAAAAGAAGTTCTCAAAACTCTCCTGAAATTAGATTCAAAGAAACAGAACTTGAGGGGTGCCTTGGTGGCTCAGTCGGTTAAGTGTCTGCCTTTGGCTCACATCATGAACTTGGGGTCCTGCGATCCAGCCCCACTTCTTCCCTTCCTGCTCCCTGCTTAGCAGGGAATCTACTTCTCCCTCTGCCATTCCCCCTGCTTATGCTCCTACTCTCTCTCTCTCTCTCTCAGATAAATAAATAAGATCTTTTTTCTTTTTAAAGTGACAGGACTTGATAGTAAAATTAAAACTGATAACAAGATTCAGAATTTCCTGGCTGGGAGATTTTTCCATGTGTGTAAATGGATCCTCAAGAAACCACATACAGTAAAACCCCTTTCAAACATCACTGGGAGCTATTTGAACACAGTTTGCAGGGTTTTTATCACCTGGTGTTACCACCCTCTCTTAACATTTTCCACACATTTCACATTTTAAAATCCTTAGTCCCCAGAAAAGCATAGCACACAAGACTTCCTGTATCTTTCCAGGTATTGTGCTTTGTCTAAACTCAATGGATCCCATAAAGTCCAAGGCCTTTGTGGTTTCCAAAGCCCTCAAGTTTCCAAAAACAGAACCTGGCAGAAATGCGTGTGTCCCTGAGCTTTCAGATGTTTCCTCTTAATCAAAGTGGCCCCTGGTAAAAAGTCACTATTTTTGGTTTCAGGCAACATCAGGAGACTTTTTCATTAAAAGGCTATTAAGTCCAGGTTGTGCATTTTGTGTATAAACAAAAACATATAAGGTAATTAATCAAAATCAGAGGTTTCTCCTGAGTCCCAAAGCTGCCGTGGAAATACACATATACCCAAAATGAAATGTTTGAACATTAAGTTTTCATCTCATCAGTCTGCCTGTGCATTGTATATTCGGGGCTGATCAAAGATAGGAAGGGTCCCCCAGAGAACAATTTCTGTCATGCTATGAAAATAAGGCTCATGTTATCAGTTTAACCTGGTCATAGGATCCCCAAGTACCCGGAGCTATCCCAAGGGACCTGTGAAGATAAATCAAGTCAGGCTGCCTGGGTGGCTCCGTTGGTTACCAACGACTGCCTTCAGTTCAGGTCATGATCCTGGAGTTCCAGGATCAAGTCCCACATCAAGTCCCACATCCGGACTCCCTGCTCAGCAGGGAGCCTGCTTCTCCCTCTGACCCTACCCCCTCTCATGCTCTCTCTCTCTCTCTCATTCTTTCTCTCAAATAAATACATAAAAAAATTTTTTAAAGGATAAATAAAGTCACTGTTTTTTACCAGAATTCTTCCCAAAAGGTTTGGAATAACAGTCCTAAAGCAGAAAATAAGCAGATTCCTGCTGCGTAATTAATCTAATCAGTGCACATAAAGAGGGGCCATTTTCCTATGAAAACAAATCAGTCAGACAATTTTGAATTCCTTACCTTTGAGTCTATTCTGTGAACTAAGGAAATATTCAAAATGGAGTCCTCTCAAACCCTCAGAAAAAATTCCAAACCGTACTATGACAGGTAATGCTGGGCTATTCATTTTAATTAACCATAATTAACGATCATCACTTACGGTCACAAGCAACTCCAGACCAATATAGATAAACCTAGTATGTTTTCAGGGGTTACTGCACATCATGAATTAAATTAAATATTAATTAAAGTGGCTTGTTCAACAAGCCAGTTTATTCTTCAAATCCTACTCTGGCAATGTAAATTTATGGGATCAGAGCCGGCAAAATAATAGCATTTTCACATCTTCTCTACTATAGCTCCAACGTACCCTGCTTGCCTCTCTATTTTATTTATATTATTTTAACAAACACGCTCAGAGTTTAATTTTAGCTGCAAATAACCCCTGGACCATTCAAGAGGATATCTGCATGAAGCAATAATAAAGGCATTAACTGAATAGTTAGTCCTGGTTTTTCAGCACAATAATTTCTCCATTTTGCTTAGTTCTCCCTCCTTAGAGGGCTTCCTGAACCTTGGTGCCCCGCCACATGGAATCTTCCTTGGCAGTCTTCAGCTCTGTACTCTGCAGCTCCATGGATAACTGAGTTATGACCAACCAATCACTCATATCTTAATTTTGAATGCTGTATTTGAAACACTTCCAAATATTTTAAGAAATATGGAATTCATGCAAAGATTCTTTTCCTCTCTCATCTACAAAATTCTTAAAAGATAAGAAATTAGTTAATCTGCCATTAACATAGCTTTAAGATGATTCCAGTGTTGATGGAATAACCGCAATCTTGAAATTCATTGAAAGTTCCACATGAGAAACTGCTTTAAGGCCTCTCTTCATTTAAGTGCAGAGCAACAAGAATTTTTATATCAACGTGATTTTGAAAGTATCTGTTTTCTAATATTAGATTTCAAAATCATCATATAAAACCATATTTTAATATGACCCCAGTATTTTTTTAAATTTGTGTTTGTGCATACCTTTTGATGTAAAGGAATATGGTATGATAAAATGCCAACAGTGATTATTTTGGCATAGTGGAATTATCAGTGATTTTTTAAATGTTTTTCTGAATTTTTCAAATCTCTTAAAATAAGCAGATAGGCATTCAATTTAAAATCCCAAAACAAAGGCATCATGGGGCACCTGGGTGGCTCAGCTGGTTAAACACCCAACTCCTTGATTTGGGCTCCACTCATTTGATCTAGGGGTCATAAGATCCAGCCCCAAAGTCAGCCACCCCACTCAGCAGGAAGTCTGCTTGAGAGTCTCTCTCTGTCTCTCTCTCTTTCTCTCTCTCAAATAATTTTTTAAAAATCTTAAAAAAAAACAAAGGCATCATTTAAAAGGTTTAATCTGGTCTGTTTTTTATATTAAATGAAGCTTGGTTGTAGAAATAGGCATGCAAACCAACATACCTTTTAATTAAATGGGCTCGGCTGTTCACGTAGTTGGAATCAAAGGAATAGTTTTCAGTCTGTGATAGGAAAAAAAAGATTAAAAATGTTACATAGACAGTTCATGAAAAGAGCCAAACTGTCCTACTTAGGGGGAATTTTTCTGCCTGGTGAGAAGCAATGAATGAATCAGAAACCAAGGCCATAGTAATAGTCAGGTAACAGCCTGAGGAATGCCTGCTGCCTCCTTAGAGCCCTGGGGGCTCTGCGGAGGCAGCCCTCAACTGCAGACCAAGATGAAATTGACACAAACATCCCCTAGAATATGGATGGCTACTGACCATGCAAGCACTTAGAGGAAGATATAGCATGACGCAAAATCTTTACAGATACTAATTGCTTCCCATTCCCAGTGGATATAATTCTGTGCCCATCAAACTGACTGGAAGTTCAAAGGTATTTTTATTAGTAGCAGATAATTAACATGTTAAAATATTTATTCCATAGCTATGAAAATGCAGGCAAGACAATACCCTCCTGTGGATTTAAACTCTGCACTTCCCTTTGTTTTAAGACATTTTGCTCAGCACTGGTTATGCAGGAATGCCTTAGTTTTATCACAGATATAAAGGCAAACAAGTATTATGCCTGAAACCCGGTGAAGAGCAGGCCACAGGGGGTACCAAAGCCTTTCATGTGAAACATGAAGTCTGCAAGCAAACCCTGTCTCAGCTCCTATCATTAAAACACTACTGCCTAATCTGGTTACAGTAGGACTGCAAGAGAAATAGCTTTACAAAAGCAAATAAAAAAAGAAACACAATAGCTATCTAGCTAACAAAAGAACAGGTTGCTTTCAGGTGACTACCTGTCAGACATTAATTGTGAGGGGCTCTTAGATGTGGCTATTGGTTTCAAGGAACTCAAGAGTTTGGTAAAAAAGAAAAAGGGATAGGTGATAGCAAATCCAACCACCATATGAGTACCAAACAGCTAACAGTCAGGGTAGGGACCCTGAGTATCTAGAGGAGGTGGGGATGCTAGTGGTGGGTAGGTGGGAGAAAAGAGGAGAGAGTTTTATGAAGAAAACTAAATCCCACCATTGTCTTGTACTTACTCAGGCACGCTCATGCCCACTACATGCTCCTCATTTGAAGATATCCACTCACACTGCTTTTATCTAGAGGACAAAAATCCTCTTTAATGTAAACCACAAATGATTTTTGGTTCTGTTGGAAGGAATGGATTGGGAGAGTAAAAAATCAAAAGGATCAGTTCATTTCTAATTTGTTCATAAGAAAATGCATGCTGAAATTGTTGCAAATACAATTACAGGAAGAAGAGGCCAACTTGAAGCTGCATTGGGAATACAATGCTGGAAGCATTGCTGGAAGAGGTAATCCATCAGTCAGTCAACCAACAAATATTTCTTGAATTAATTTATTATACCAACATAACAGGCAAAAATTGTGCTGGGTAAGTGTGCTCTTTTATGATAGTCGATACAATATATATTTAATATATTTAAATAATGGAAGTCTCCACCTGCCAAAAAGCATGCTATCCAATTAAAACAGGAAATTAATTAAGTGCTCAGGAGTTCAATGACTACTTTCACTGGACAGCCTTGGGTAAACTACCTAATTTTGGCATGCCTCACTTTCTTCCCATATGAAACAGGGAAAAAGAACATGAATCTAAAGGGGAAGTTCAACTGAATTTATCATGACTCTTGGTGGAAATGGTGGAGATCCTTATCCCCTGCTTTCTACAGAACATGAAGCACTAGTCATGAGACAGATTTCTAGAACCAATTTTCCCATAGTGGATGGGGCTCTGTTGAGTCGTCCATTGTCTTTTTATTTTTGTAATCAGCTTCAGGTCTCTTTGTGAGGCCACTTGATTGTAGTTATGAAAACAACCTATGGAACAGAATTATTCTAATTGATAGCATCTGACCCCATTAATACTACATTCCAAACAACTGAGCTAATTGACCATAGAGAGCCTATTATGGGTCTGTGTATATTGATGTCAACTGTTCTTGCTCATATTGATTTGAGGGATGTGATCAAACCCAACTTTTGTGCATTGAAAGGTTACATTTTTTCCACACTTCAGATAAAGCAAAGAATGAGACTCAGACCACCCTGAAGAAAGAAATAACCTTTTCTTAATGAATAGTTTGCATGTCTTAAGCTAGTCATTCTCAACCCTAATGCACATTAGGATCAACTAGGGAACTTAGGGGTTTTTTAAAATACTATTGCCAATGTTCCACTCCAGGAGATTCTGAGGTAATTGGCCTGGTGTAGGGCCCAGGCGTTGGTATTTCTTAAAGCTTCACAGGTACTTCTCACATCCAGCAGAGAGAACTGTCCTGAGCAAAGGACTGACCACAGACTTTGTATGTTTTCTGTGTGTTGTGTTTTCTAATGCAAGCCCAGCTATTCAGAGGTCAGCATCTCTTCTGTCAGATTATTTGTCAAGGTCATCTCAATACAGGCTAAAAAACCAGGGCAGAAATACACTTTTTAAAGAAGTAATAAAAGAGCTCTTCTTTTTTGCATGAAAATATTGGCTCCTGGTTAGCCTTATTTAATCAAAATTTGCTTGACATTATTCCAATCCCCTCTCTAAGTATTCTAAATGGCAAATAACATGAAACATTTGAGAGGGAAAATTTTCTCTAAATGTCACATTAATTTCACTAGGAAATGTCCCCATCTCTAATGAGACAGCCAAGTTAATGCAGGAACACAGTAAAGAGATAAGAAAACATTTGCTTCTGAAAAAATAAATTTTGACATTAAAAAAATGGGTCTAGAGCAAACTTTTATTTCCATCCTCAATGGAATGGAAAATAAGAGTCACTTTCCCACATTTAATATATTTCTCCCAAACCCTTTTTTTTTATTTTTTTTATTTAAACATATAATGTAACCCCACCTTCTCCCAACACCCCTCCCCCCACCCCCCTCAGTTTGTTTTATGACATTAAGGGTCTCTTTTGGTTTGTCTCCCTCCTGATCCCATCTTGTTTCATTTATTCTTTTTTTTAATTAGAAGTGTTTATCCTAGGAAATCATTGAGAACAGACTTTTCTCACTTGGCTTAGGTTTAATAACACCTTGATTCTCTGAAAACCTGAAGAATAAGTACTTCTGGATAGCTGAGATTTCTTTTACATAGCTTAAGGCTTTCCTCCGCAAGGACCAAAACTTTTATTTAAAATCCTAACCATTCTGCCTTGTTTATTGGTTACTTAGGAGCGCCCTTCTAAACATAAATCACTGTACCACGCAGACTTTGCCAATACACTCACTGACCCCAAAATGCTCTGGTTTTTGAGTTCTTGCCTTTAATTTTTAACATATGTCCTTCACCACCTTGCTATCAAACACTCAGGATTATTACTTCCCAGTGCTATCAATATATCAAAAACAGCTCCTCTTCCATTTCAAGTTTGATCCTTCAACTCTACCGTGTTCTTAGAAACTCTGTCTGGAAAATAAGAGGTAAGGTCTGGGCAGAGATCTGAAATGTTGTTCTAAGAGGGAAATTAAGTTATCTTTAATATAGAGACTTTTGTGTAATGTTTTGGTTCTTGTTTTTTGGGTTTTTTTTACCTGCTTTGGAGTCTTCTTTGACTACTACTTCCTATTCTGAGCTCCCTTCTGGATATGTAAGGTTTCCAACAAGACTTCTGGGTAGGTGGTATGCTATTATGTCTCTATGTTAATAAGTCTGGCAAATCACAAGTCCAATTCTTCCATTTTGTCAGGCCCCCAAGGTACCAGAATGTCCTACTTTAATTGTCATTTTGCATTACTTTTACAGTTCACTGAATTTTACCCTAGCCTCTGGAAGAGTGACTGTGACTCCCTCAGCACCACATTTATCACCAGGAGAGACTTCAACCCGAAGGAGAAAGAAACCAATAAATGCAGATACCCAGGACTAGAATATTTGCCCATAGCACAAATCCCCAGGTCACTACACAAAGCTACAAAAGGTTGCAGACACTGAGATTAAAGCAGAGAATACTCAAACCTTAAGGTTTTCATTTGAAGATGAACAGCCTTTTTAAAATATACTTTAAAAGTACCATCAAACTGAAAAATATCTAAATTGCAATCTGCTATCTAATTATTTTGTTTTAATTTTTAACTCTTAATCATTTTAGCAATACAAACAGGAAAACTAGAATTACAAATCAGATGCACAGTAAAGTGATTTTAAAACCCCTGTCCTTTTTTAAACTGCTGATGTCTAATAATGATAATTGTACTTATGAATTAATGAAGAAAAGACCCATAATCTTTTCTAAAACCAGTTTCTGGAGACGCCTGGGTGGCTCAGTTGGCTAAGCGGCTGCCTTTGGCTCAGGTCATGATCCCAGAGTCCTAGGATCGAGTCCCACATCGGGCTCCTTGCTCGGCAGGGAGCCTGCTTCTCCCTCTGCCTCTGCCTGCCACTCTGTCTGCCTGTGCTCGTTCACTCCCTCTCCCTCTCTGACAAATAAATAAATAAAATCTTTAAAAAAAATAAATAAAACCAGTTTCTGTTTTAGATGTTCAAATGACAACTCTTCACAAAGGCGTTTTTAGGAAATGAATTGACAAACGGCTTTTTCCTACTTTCTATCTCCAACACACAAAAATGAAAATGTAAATTCTATATAAAAATAAAGCCAACATGCCTCCAGCTAGAATGTATATTCAAAGACTCATCCATTCAGACAGCAGCAGCTGAAGCAGGAATTAGTGAAGATGGAATAAAAGGCACCATCTCTAAAGCTGCCATTACTAGAAAGCCCATAGCCCATATTTACCCTGAACTGGAAAACAAGCCAAGTAAGCTCCCAGGAATTTTGCCTACACACATGTCAGGCCTAATTCTCGTTCATCCATTCACCCATTCATTCATTCATTTATTCTCTCTCTCTCCTCTGTCCTTCCCCTCTTCCATCCCTCCCTTCCTCTCTCTCTCTCTCCCCCCACCTCACTCTCATGCGTAGTCACAAACATCCATTTTGACTACAGTGAGCAATGTAGTATAGTGGGATAACCTGGATTCCCTCCCCATGTTTGTCACTGACTCACTGATGACCTTGAATAAATTACCTTATCCCTCTTCAGGCCTTAATTTAGCTATCTATAAAATGAAGAGAATGACCCAAATGATTTCAGTGTCCCCTTTAAGCTCCAAAAATTCTAGGACTCTAAAACAAAAGGCTCTCATTCATTCATTCATCCATTTAATAGACATGCGCCAACCCCTGCAGATGAAAGAAAAAAAAAGACATAGTCTGCACCTGCAAGGAGGTCATAAACTAATGGACTTCTTACCAGGGATGGTTAAAATGTCAGCCATTCGGACAAAAAAAAACATGAAAAATACATACACACACACATATACACAAACACACACAGCTTACACGCACAAAGAGTGGCACATATTCTCCTGCAGATACACATATATACTTATACACAGGCTGCTAGAGGACAACTTGAAGAATCACACTGCTACTTCATAGAGCTAAATAACACCATAATGGCTTGATGAGAGGAGGTGACTCACAGAGGACGATCTGGCCTTTATATTTCTTACACATACAAACTCACATCATAAATAAAGGCAACCTCTCTCTCCTATCAAATAGGTTATAAAATTCTTAAAGTTTTTCAAATGAGTGCATGTATCTGTTCCTTTAGCTCCATTTCCACAGCCTTCTTCACCTTGTGCCACTGCTTCCTCATCTGTGTTTGCTTTTTGCTCCAGCCCATTCTGCAAAATGCTATGTGGATAATCTTCCTCCCCCAATTTTCATCACAGCACTTCTCTTCCCAGGGGTTTCAGGAACTCTTTACAGGGGTTTTCTTGATGCATTCAGCCTTAAATCTAAATTAAATCTTTAGTTGAGTGGTCATCCAATATCAGTCCTCTACTTCTCCCATATCTAATGTACCTCATTTTTAATATATCTACATCACTGGTCATGCCACATTACTTAGCATTTTCTCAGCACTGTGTACAGACTGTGCAATGTAGTTATGTATTTCCATAGGTTCTATGATTATTTCACATGTAGCATGTCAGTTCATCCTCCAGCTGGGCTGGACGCTCTCTTTTCAGTCCTCATTGCCCCAATGATAGACCCTTAGCCACTATTCATAAAATGCATTGGTGAATGAATAAACAAGAGCTCGAAGAGGTTAATAATGAGGTTACTTATCACAATGAAAGCAGATGATCAATTCTATTAGGCCAAGTGGTCCTGTTTCTTCAAAAAGCATCCATTCTCCACACTGCCTTCTGTAGTTACAATTTGTTCTCTGTCATCACTCCCAACCATTACCTTATAAATATATAGTAGTCTGGATATAACTGCCAGGGATAAGCTGACACACTTTGGTGCTTTCTGCCCATCTAAATCCATCAGTCCTGCCTCGTCTCTGGGAATGGCAACAGTGACACAAGATAGTGTTTCCAAACCAAAGCAGATAAAACTTCTGTAAGGAGATAAGGCTCTGCCAGATTGCAGCCCTCTGAGTCACAGATTGACAGTGTAGCAGCTACTTTTCTACATGTGAAAGAGAATTCTAGGATTCCAGTGGCTTTCAAAAGAAGGCTATCTACGGGGAAACACAGGCCATGTGGTTAACTAATATCCAACAAGTCAAGCTGAAAGAGTTCCCCTCTTAGTAGCCTTTCATCATCACTCCTAAATTTCACTAGCCCCATCAATGTGGTCACACTACCCAGAGATGACAAAGGCAGCCTAGGGAAAGTGCTTTTCTCTGCCTTCATTTTTGACTGGGCCAAAGTCTTGTGCCTTTAGAAGAGCAACCCAGTTGCCAATTTTACTACAAAGACCTCCTTGAGAAACACAGCAGCTTTCTGCAGGCATCCATGCAATTCAGAGGCAAAAGCCTGCTGAGGACCAGACTAAGCACCATACCATTAAATAGATGAGCAAAGCCTTCCAAATAAGGCTCTGGGATCTTTTTCTAAGTGTTCTGTGGGGTGTGGTGCACTATAAAGTACTATCTGCTTGTAAAATCTCTCAGGAACCAGTTGATGCCTAGTCTACGCACAAATGCAAAATCAAGAAGACCTCAGTATGAGTAAAAATAGCTTAAAAGTAAATAAGAAGAATCCAATCATGTGAGCCACTCTATCTCATCCCACATAAACAAAATTCACCCTGAGAAGCAAAGAGCTATCAATCACATTTGCCAGTGGAACCCTGGAGTCCAATCACCGTTCCCAACTATGTAACTACAGTGTATTAAAGCTATTTTGCAGGCACGGAGTGCCTTTCATTCCCAAATATCAAAGTACTTTACAAGCAGGTGCCAACTGTTATTCCCCTCTTAAGGAGCCAAGAAAACAAACACTACAGGTTAAGTGCTGCAGCCATGTTAAATACTGAGTCAGCTAGAACAAGCCACGAAAACAAGGACTGCAAGAAAAATTCCCAGGAGCACTGTTCTTGGCATTACCAACTACTGAGACAGAGAACAAACACACGGTGGTAACATCAAGGAAATGATTAGTCTGCTTTACATCTATTTTCCTTGACTTTCTCATAAGTCAAGGAAATAGATGCTTTACATCTATTTTCCATGATTTTCTCAGTTCCTTTCTAGGAGTGAATCAGGAGAGTACAGTCTAGCAGTTAGACAAAGATACATTTGGCACATGCTAACTGAAGGTAGTTCTCCAGTCCCAGCTGGAGAGCCTAGTCACAGAGTCCAAGGGATCCAGGAACAAGCCACTTTTCATCCCTAGACCTTGGTGACTATTTCAACTGTCCTCTGAGGCACTGGCAAACCATCTTTACAAGGTAACCTAACATGACTAGTGATGACTTTTTGGGGTAGCTCCAATTTCAGAAACTATGACTTGGTAAACCCGGCCCAACTGACAACAAGAAACAAATACAAGACTTCCCACAAGAAATGGCCCAGAAATGCCCTCTCCTGAATACAGCCTATGTTTGACCCCTTCTGGCTCAGGGAAGGCCCAGCACACTCTCAGAAGCTGAGCTGGTCTATTCCTTTCTGCTAGATTCTAGTTTATCGGTGCTTCAAGTCTCTGTTATTTAGCCGCCACGGAGCCCTAACTTCCTGCAGAGTATAATTTCTATTGAGGAGCCTTGTCAGCTGAAAAGACTTAAAATGTGTGGAGAGAAAACAATGGGTGGCCCTGTGTCTGTGGGCCAAGACAACACCTCCCAAATCCAACTCCAACCCCAATCTCATTGTTTATATTATACATCACTTAAAACCCAGTTGCCTCCACAAGCTTATTTAAGATTGAAGGAGTAACAGCCTTTGGCATATCATTATAAATGCATTTCCCTGGTACCAGCCTGATGCTCAAGCTTGTAACATGTAATCATGCTGACCAAAAACAGTCAAGTAATATACAATCTTAGAAATTGTGAATGTGTTAGCTTGATGTTTTCTAATTAGATGCAATACAATAGACCATTTTCTTGTTTGTGGTCAATGAAATTCTCCACAGTTCTCTTTTGGTGCCGCTACTTCGGTTACTGCCACAGCAAACACTGTTCTTGGCATTACCAACTACTGAGACAGAGAACAAACACACCGTGGTAACATCAAGGAAGTGATTAGTCTGCTTTACATCTATCTTCCTCAGCATGACTTTCTCAGTTCCTTTCTAGGAGTGAATCAGGAGAGTACAGTCTAGCAGTTAGACAAAGATACATTTGTCACATGCTAACTGAAGGTAGTTCTTCAGTCTACCTTCTACTGTGGCATATCTCAGTTTGGTGGAATGTGTAGGGTCAGAGATGTGCATACACAGCATCTGCTTATATTTACTGTCACAAAAAGTGTAAACAGATTATTTATTTCTGATCTTTTAAGCACTAATTTCAAATTTAATGAGGCACAATAAATATTTCTCAGAACCAGACTCCATGGTTGCCTAACATTGGCAACCCTCTAATTATGGGTGTACTTTAAATAAAGGGCCCTGAACACTGAAGGAAAGCCATAGTAGCCTCCATTTTCTAGCGACTTCAACAGGCACAGTAGCAAATCAGTGTCGGAGGCAAGAAAGTGCTCAAACTTTAGCATCACTTCATGAACAATAAATGAGAAGCAATAGGAAGAGGATTCAAGAAAGTAATGAAAGTGTTTACTCATTCTCTAAAAGCCCCTACCTGTCCTCCCAAATCTTAATATACTTTCTCATTTTATGCAGGGTGTGAGCTAAGGGCAGGTTAGAATTTGACCTGATCTGAAAATAGAGATTAATCAAAAGGCTACTGAGTGCTAGCAACCATGCACAGTAAAGCCGTAATTACACCTCACAAAGTGGCTAATATTATCAGCAGCTTGCAATTGTCAGAGTATGAGAAATCTGTAATGTGGTTATGCAATGCACAAACAGAACAATTACTAAAACATCTTGCACTGCATTTATATGGAACTTTAGATCACAAAGAATTCCAGAATGTTTAACAAGCTGTTATAAAACAGGGATCATTTTCTCCCACAGCTGAAACAAAGTAGTCATTTTGCACCAGTAACAGTAAATAAAAAGGGTTTCAGGAGAGAGAAAAATTGCTAAACCTTAGAGAAGCCGTAAGGGAAATGAATAAGGGAAACCAATATTTTTAGATGGGCAGAAAATAGACACCCAAGTTGAAAACTGGGGCTGAAGGTAGGTACATTTTCTGCAGAGCTTAATGACACAGAACTGAAGAATTTTGCTTCTCATCCAGGTAGCAAGACATCCATGAGGTGCTTAATGACTGCAGTAGAGCAAATGCCACCGTTAATACCATCCTAAAAAAAGAATTAGCATTTGGAAAGGGACATAATACACAAAACTTGTCATTTCTTTTCCTTCCTTTCTTCCCTCCTTCCTTCCTTTCTTCTTTCTTTCCTTCATTCCTTCCTTTTTTGCCTCTTAACCAACATTAACTAGTTAATCCTCCTGCTACAATTAGGAGCTAAATAAATATTATTAACTCCACTAACAGCAGGACAGAACAAGTAAAGAGATTTGCCCTCTACTAATGAGAAGCTGTGTCACATTTACAACTAGAGTTCAAGACATTTCAACCTATATCCTTCATGCACAGCACTAGGGCCACTAGAAAATGTAGTGAAATAGGAGTAATTAGGGCTGGCTAACTGGGTATACTATCTGAAAGGAGAAAAATAACCTCATCTGTTTGAACATGACAGGTTCCCGGGTGGTGAACACAACTACAGCAATTCCCTCTTGCAGGAAGATTAATAAATAATGAGGGGAGATTCGATGCAATCCCTATCAGGAATCCAATTACATTTTTTACAGAAGCAGGAAAAAAACTCCTAATTTTTTTTTTTTTCAGAAAGACTGGGGTGTTTTTTTTTTTTAAGATTTTATTTATTTATTTGAAACAGAGAGAGAGAGAGAGATCACAGGTAGGCAGAGAGGGGAAAGCAGGCTTCCCGCTGAGCAGAGAGCCCGATGTGGGGCTCGATCCCAGGACCCTGAGATCATGACCTGAGCTGAAGGCAGAGGCTTTAACCCACTGAGCCACCCAGGCGCCCCAAAAAACTCCTAAAATTTTTTTGGAACCACAAAAGACCCAAAGAGCCAAAGAAGTCCTGAGAAAGAAAAACAAAGCGGGAGGCATCACACGTCCTGATTTCAACATATGCTATGAAGCTATAGTCATCAAAGCAGTATGATACTTGCAGAAAAACAGAGAAATAAGCCAATAGAACAGAACTGAGAGCTCAGAACCAAAGACAAGTAATAAGGTCAACTATAGTTGACAAGGGAGCAAAGAATACTCAATGGAAAAAAGACATCATTATTTTCAATAAATGGTGTTGGGATAATTAAATATTCACATGTAGAAAAATGAAACTGGGCCTATATCTTACACCACTCACAAAAATTAACTTAAAATGAGTAAAATGCTTAAATATGAGACTTGAAACTATGAAACTCTTAGAAGAAAACATAGAAACAAATCTCCTTGAAAGGTGTCTTGGTAATGATTTTTTGGCTATGACATCTAAAGCACAAGCAACAAAATAAAAAACAAGTGGGACTCAGGGCCCTTGGGTGGCTCAGTGAGTTGGGCCTCTGAATCTTCATTTCAGCTCAGGTCATGATCTTGGGGGTTGTGAGATCAAGCCCTACATCAGCCCCATGCTCAGCAGTGATTCTGCTTGAGATTCTCTCTATCTCTCTGCCCCCCCACTCAAATAAATAAGTAAATCTTAAAAAAAAAAAAGTGGGACCAAAACAAGCTAAAAACCTTCTGCACAGCAAAGAAAAAAAAAAAAAAAGTGGAAAAAAAAA
>RCUC01017298.1:0-20490 GCA_003697995.1 Taxidea taxus jeffersonii
CCCCCCGCAGCTCCGCTCTGGAAGAGGAGGGCAGGGAGCCGCGGGCGGTGGGGCAGCGCCGGAGCCCCTACAGGTGTTCGGCGGCGCGGCCCGCCGGGGCCTCGGGGGGCGGGGCGGCGGGGAGCCCGCGGGCTGGGCTCCGGGAGGGAGGGGCCGCCGGGGGAGGGGGGCCTCGGGGAGGCCGCGGCGCGCTTCCGGAGGGTGCCTGCGGCGACCGGATTGCTTTGCAGAGCCTGTGCCGCGCCCAGAGCAGCCGCCGCCGCCGCCGCCGCCGCCGCCGCCGCCACCGCCGCCACCGCCGCCGAGATGCGAGGCCGTTACCTGTTTGATCCCCGTCGGCCAGCCGGCACGGGCCAACTTTTCCCGATCGTCAGGCCCCGAAGTTGCAAGGACTAGTCGGAGGCTCGGAGGGGCCAGGGCGAGGGCGCGCTCCCCCCGCGCGCTGCCTCCTCCCCCCACCCCTCCCGCCGCCCGCGCTCGCGGCCTCTCTCCCGCCCGCGCCGCTCCCTCCGCCCGCCTCCCCGCTCCGGCCCCCTCCGCGCGGCACAGGGCGGGGGGTGCCGCGAAACTCCGACCCGAGCCACTTGGACTCGCACAGTGTCCTCGGGGCGCAGGGGCCGAGCGCACGCAGCCGCGCCGCGCTGCCTCCGCCGCCAGTCTCGCCGCGATCCCGGCCCGGGGCTGTGGCGTCGGCTCGGACCCAGGCCGCCCGCCCGCCCGCGCGGGAGCCGGACCCCCGCCGCAGGAGCCCGGACGGCATGCTGAGCCCCCTCCTCGGCTGACGGGCCGAGCGCCGAGAAGCCCCGGCGAGCGCCGGCTGGGGAGACGAGGGCGGCCGCGGCGCGAGACCGAGCGGACGCGCCGCGGAGGAGCGGGAGGCGGAGGCGCAGGCGAAGCCGGAGAGGGGCCGCCAAAGAAGTGGTGGTGGTGGGCGTCGTGGCCATGGCGGCGGCTATCGCCAGCTCGCTGATCCGTCAGAAGAGACAAGCCCGCGAGCGCGAGAAATCCAACGCCTGCAAGTGTGTCAGCAGCCCCAGCAAAGGCAAGACCAGCTGCGACAAAAACAAGTTAAACGTCTTTTCCCGGGTCAAACTCTTCGGCTCCAAGAAGAGGCGCAGAAGGAGACCAGGTTGGAAGGGGCTCTCGGCCGGCTTGGGCTGGGTCGGGTGGGGGTCCCCCCCATACTTTACGAGTGTGGAGGGGGCTGGAGGGCGTGTATGTAAGCGTAGGTGAGTTTTCGGGGGCCCATCTGGTGCGGATGCGGCCACCTAGCCGGTGTGCGTGCGTGGGAAGCGGTGGCTTTCTCGCCGCGTTCGCAGCGGTAACAGGCTTGCTGCATTGCAACTGCCCTGGGACAGGCGCAGAGCCCGGGGCCGGAGCCGGCGGGGGGGCGCGCCCTCAGCTTCAGGCGTGCCACATGTGTGCGCGCCCGGGGGCTCTGGCCCGCGTGACCCAGACGTGGCCGCCGCGTGTGTGTCTGTGTGTGTGGCGTGGAAACTGCAGGCGCCGAGCTGGGCAGACACCACCGCCCGCCCTAGCGAACCCGGCGAAACCCTCCTTTGCCTTTACCCCTGCAGCTCTGACCCTTTGCCTGATCCAGCTTCCACCCCCCAACCCCCAAACGCCGTGGGCTTCGGCTCTCTAGGCTTTCTGTTTCTTCGATCACTTCGGAGCTTATCGGGACAGACTTGACTTGCGGTGCACCCTTGAAACCCTAGAACCTTGTGGCCCAGAGCTTAGAGATCTGGTTAGACTCGTCAGGCTGGTTACTTGCTACTAAAATGCTGGATTGGAGAGAGAATTCAAACTCACAGCCAGATTGTAGGTCCTTTGGAACCTATTCCGTGAGAAGAGTAGCGCGATATCCCGGCGCCAGGGGAAATTTCACGCAGCTCTAGGTGTTAGGTTGCGTCAAGGTAGAGCTCCAAGGCGAACATGCAGCTTATTTGGCCGTTCTTCCCCAAATGCACCCTTTACGCTGTTTTCTTACTTTTAACTAGCTAAATAATACTGAATTTCAGACTTACTCATCAATTTGTTCTCTCTGTATGTGTCCCACACACTATGGAATGGAAAGGCAGACATCCATTTTCTGTTTGCACGAAGTTTGCGAGGCATTCGCTGTGAATTGGGCTTGTTTTAAAAAGGCTGGAGCATTTGCAGAGCATGATTATGTGGCCTGAATAATCACATACATATGATTTCGGTGCAGGTATCTGCATTGAGTCAAAAGCAAATTTTGGATAACATGGCTCTTACTGGTAAATTAGGTACTTTATTAAATCTGTGGTGATTCATAATTGAAAATCATTGTAACTGAGAACCTGTATTTAGATACTCATGTTGCTGTATAAACTAATTTCCTCTTCCTCCCCACCAGCAAACACCCTGCTCTTTCTGCCCCCCTTTTCCCTAAGGATAATTAACACGATAGGGTACGGTAATGGATTTTTTCCCCTCCTCTCCCCTTTTCTTCCTATCACAGCTCCAATTTCCAAATGTAAGTCCTTTTTGATGGGCTTCCAGATTATTTATGCATTTTCAACACTCTCAGAATGGAGGGGACTAGTTATTCGAAGAGCGTTAATGCTGACAAAAGTCTTTGTGAGTGCGTTTTTGGTCCCTGGTTGTCAAACCACTGGAAATTATCTTTGTATTTCTCCTTCTCCTTCCTCATGAGAAGTGGCACATCGTTAAAAGGCAGAATGTGCCATTTGCCAACCTGTTCCGAACGCTCAGTGAGCTAGAGTCCCACTCTGTAAGCCAGGGGACACGCTCTCAGAAACTAGCTGCCCTCAGACGCTTTAGGGCTTTACCAAGGTGACGAGGTAGAAATCAAAGCTTTCTTCATTCAGCTTGGAGATTCCCTCCGAAACTTGCGAGTTTGTTTGCCTGTTTTCTTTCAGAGGACTCTTTAAAAAAGTTGTGGTGTGACCTTTTCCACTAAAGTTTGTAAATGAAATCAGAATTTTCAACTACATAAACACAACTTTCCGACTGATCCAAACCCTCCTTCTCTTCGCAGAGCCTCAGCTTAAGGGCATAGTTACCAAACTCTACAGCCGCCAAGGTTACCACTTGCAGCTGCAGGCAGATGGAACCATCGATGGCACAAAAGACGAGGACAGCACTTACAGTAAGTGACCGCGAAATAAATCGGATCTCCCAGCGCGCTGTGGACATTGTGTGTTTTCTTTATGATTATTACTATTTTGAAATTAACAACCCTTGTGAATTTCTCACCCAAAGGCAAAAATACAGTCAACACTTTCACACTGTTGGTGCAGGTTAACCTAAGGGAAGTTGAATGTGAAAATATGTAAAATAGTGAACTATGGCAAATAATGCTGACACCATCTGAAGAACCATCCAAATGTCATCTCCATGGTAATCTGGATAGATTTATGGCTGTCCTTTGGATTTTATTACTTTTTTCCCACAGAAAATTTACTCACCCACACACTGATCCTGAAATAGCACGTTATCTCTACTCTTAAGAACCGGTCTCATCCCAAGAGGGAGGAGTGGTTTCATGTCATGAGAATTCATCATTACAAGCTTTCACTTCTGTTCCCCCTGCCCCTCCACACACACTGATAACTCTGAGACTAATTGGGATTTTAACAATTGAGATACGTCCACAGGTGGGTGAAGGGATTTCTTCTTAGTGCTTTATTTTTTTTTTTTAAACCATGGTTTGAGTAAAGACCAAGTTGGGACCATCGCGGTGAACCTAAGAAAGGAAACACATCAAAAATAAAGTCAATTTTATTTCTAATTATTGAAATAATGTGCTTATAAGATGTTACAGAACCTTTTTATCACGTATGCTTTTATCAGAAGTCATAAAAACAAACTCACAAACAGTGAAGTCCTCTCTTCCCTTGTAATTGGTGTTTTCTTGCCATTGGAAGATTTCTGCAGACCCATTAACTGTTCCATGAGGCCAAAACACCTGGTTCTCACAATTCATTCTCTCTTTTCCCCAATTTATATTGCACTTCCTTCAGACTTTGATAATTTCCTAGAAACATCCCCTCTATCGGCTAAAAAAACAGCCAAGGAAAGCCAGTGAGAAGGCTAAGGAGTCCTCTACAGCATTTTGAGAGATGGTCGGCTGCAGACAGCAAAGCCGACCCAGTGGGACCCACTGGGGTCCCAGTGTTAGGTGTCAGAAGAGTTTCTCACCTTTTAATAATGCTTCCTGGGCTGATGGCCAAGCTATGACCCCAAGAGGAAGTCACCTTTAATTACCCTTGAAGAAAGCCCTGGTGGTACCAAGGATGAGAAACATCCATACTGAATGGTTCTTCACTGTTTTTGCAAAATGCTGTGTTACTCTTGCAGTGTTCAAGTTCTGCAGTGAGTATCTTAGATGTTGTTTTGTGCATACTCTTCTCTTTGAAAAACTTAGTCAAATGTGCATAGAGGGTTTTACTGTAATCGTATAACAGACATTAGTACATAATGATCAGCAAGAAAACATTCCGATAAATTTTAAGTACAGATCAGTGTCTGGGAAGGAATTGGGAGGAGGGGGGTTGTGAGCCAGTCTGTTTTCATAAGTGCCCCCACAAAATGGGTCCATTGGCATTACTGAAAGGAAGTTTATGATTAGCTGCTCATGAGCCCCCTCCCCAGTCAAGTTTTCCCCCCATCTATTTGTAACATCTTCCCTACATTAAAATCAGAGAAAAAGTTTATTTTGGTTCTAGTGTTCACATGCATTTCTTGAAAAGGAAAAATTTTTAAATCAGTGCATCGGTTGTGTTTTGTGAACAGCAGTGTGCCAAATGTATCAAGATCACATGCTAGGCAGTCCTTTTAAGATAAACACACACTTACACATATATACACACACACAGGCACACACATATATGTACATAAATCAAGACTGTTCCCTACAGCTGAGCTTTAAATCACATAGTAGGTTTTACTCTTCAATTCCTGTGTATTCAGAGCTTCTGCCTTTGGTTGTCTTATACCTCTGACTGATATGAGTGGCTTTTCTGTGTTCTAAAGACACTCTAAGACCTTGAACGAGTGTTAGCCTGATTATCAGAATCAGTATTTAGGCAGAATGAAATAATAAGGGGGAAGGCGACGGTCGTAAGTATTACCAGAACATGAAGCATTCAAGTGAAAAGTACCTCAAAAGAAATAGCAGGTCTGTGGGGCTCGACCCTTCCCCAGATGCTGAATGGGACCAGAGGCCAGGGGACTAGCTAATCTTCCCAAATGAGGATATTGTAGGACATAAGTCATCAGGAAACACTCTTGTTTCATGATTAAAATGATTATTCACATGATTATCATTACAATGGAAGTCTAGCCATGTAAATTTATTCTTTTTTTTCTCGAAAGCCAAGCAATTTTCTTGACATTCATTAATTATTTTAAATGAGTAGAACAAGAATACAAGTTGTTTTTTCTTCAACGGTAACTCGTTTATATAGTGTTTCCTTAACACGTATTCCTGATACTGTGTTTATTTTTTTGTTTTGTTTTTAATACTTTTTAGTACCTTTTGTCATTTTTTTTCTCGTTTAGTTCAAAATGATTTGATGATATTTTCATTCTGTGGTGATAAGCATAATCATGATGAAACACATTCGTTCATATTTACCCAACTAGATTTATTCCTAAAAAATATATGTTTGATATTATGCATTTAAGCTGACCTTCAACAGATTTATTACAATGGTAGATGTCAGTTCAATAAAATCTCATCATGAGCAAACCAGCCATTGTAAATTATGTATTTCCCCCTAAAAAGGAAAAGATGATAGACATTTCGTGGCAGCAGCTTTATTATTATCTGCCTTGGGTGCAATGAGGGCTATTTTAAAAGAATAGTCAACTTTCCCTGCAAATCTCCAGCAGTGTTACTAGTTCAGTGTGTCAGGTCTCCCCAATCCGCAGTAAGATATACTTCTATTAATTGCTCCCTTTGAGAAATTGACCTTAGCCCAGCTAACAAAGAAGGATGACCTCAGTGTGTATCCAGTAAACCTTAAGTGTCAACTTATGCACGTCTGCGAAAATGGTCCCTTCAGGGTAGTAGATGGAGCTTCATTGGTTTTATGTAGACACAGCAGAATAAACAAGAAACAAAAGCCCTTTTATTTATTAAAAGCTTATGCGAAACTTTGACAGAGAGGGAAGAAGAGATTTTTGGTATTTAATGAATGTGTTCTAGATACACAAATAAAGTCAACTGTCTTCTCATATTTAGAATAGTTTCATCCTAATTGAAATGATATCTTGTGTCCAGGAGGAAGTACTCCAGAGCTAGAGAAACACAGGCCCATAGGAAAATATCGATTCTGCCCAAGCTTACCCCTGATGTAGCTTCTTTGTGTTTTTATCTGGAAAGTCTCACCCTTTACACTTTCAACCGACCCAGTTTATGATCTATCTTGAATGTCTAAAGAAAAGAAAAGGCTGAACTAGGATGACTAGCTGCCGTCTGCTTTTGCTGCCTTCTTCAGTTTTTTTTTTGTTTTTGAGTGCTGATTTTTGTTTTTGAATGGGGTGTCACAGAAATTTATGGCGCATAGTGAAAAATTCATGTTCTCTTCTATAGTTAACACCATTAATCAGGAATAGATAATCCCGGGCATGGATTACTGATGGGTTTTGCTTCTCTTCTACCTCCTGCAATCTGATGTTTGGAATTCAAGCACTTTATTGCTCATTAAAATCCACACCAGAGATGTTGAGGCACGCGGTGAAGATCAAATCTTTTTCTCTTACTTTTTTTTTTTTTTGCTTGTTACAAGCTGCATTAAGAGAACTAAGGAGGTTCTGAATGTTGTGATAAACGAGGTTCTAGACACAGTTCTGAATTTTATTTATCACTCTCTGTCCTCTATGACTATAACTAAACTAGGATTCAGACACAGGCTGGTATTCTAGTTGTCTGGTGGTACACCGTGGTAATGGCTTTTACACCAAACCCATATGGAAGTTTTCCGTTGGTTTTTTAGATCTCCGATTTTTTTTTAAAAAAACAAGAACTTTTATATAATGGGATTGTGAACTGTTGAATTCCAAAAGTATCATATTGTCGTGTTGCCACCATTCCGATTGCTGTCAACCCCCCGATGTGTGTTGAGCACGTCTGGGAGCAAGGCATCATCAACAGAAAGAGATACATACATAAGCAAAGAGACAGACTCCTTTCCTGTGCATTGCATTGTCAAATACAGCAAGTGATCCTGGCGTGCAATCTGTGCTATCAGTTTCCTTTACCTCACATAA
Source organism: Taxidea taxus jeffersonii (assembly GCA_003697995.1). NCBI lineage: Eukaryota > Metazoa > Chordata > Mammalia > Carnivora > Mustelidae > Taxidea > Taxidea taxus. Next base: position 7,264 of record RCUC01017298.1, read on the forward strand.
CAGAAGGGCACAGCTTTTAATACGATGAGCATTGAATGAGGTGCCATCAGTGGCATGTGGTGGGAACACTTGTATTTTGAACTGTACAATATGTCCTCGCTCCTCTCTGGTAACACCCTGATTTTAAGGGACATAGACATTGTAGGCTCCCCCAAGGAGTATTCAGTTCCTCACTAATATTTTTCACCCATATTGCCCCACCTACTGCAGCAGGATAGATATGCATCAAGGTAGGAGATCTCAGAAAAGCTGTTCTTACCCACGTGGTGACTCTTTCACATTCTTGTTCACAGAAATGATAGCAGACCGATGTGTCCTCTTCAGTAAACTTAACACACCAAGGCAGCAATCATCAACATCGGTCTGTGACTCTTGAAAGGTGCACAGGCTAGCTTCAAAAGATGTGTGTGGCAAGCACTACAGTTTAAAAATGTACTGTTTTATTTTTATTCACAGTGTAGGAGGGAGTAGACAGCTGGCAGGGGGAGGACGCCCACTGGTTTTCTCCAGTGAGTGGTGTCTGATTGTGAGGAGAGGCTGGGTGTAAGTTTCACACAATCAAACCTTCAAATGGAGAAATGAAGGCCTCTTTGGTACCAGCCGGCTGCCTACTTACAACTATTTTGCTAAATAAACAAACAAACCTCTTAAGGTCATTATTGGTATTCTTTTCACCTTTGCTACTAGACAGGAAAAGCTAGGCACTGCCCCCCCACCCGCCACCAACCCTATCTTGGAAAATGTTGGTTCTTTAAGAAATACCGAAATACTACTCTAGAAACATAAGACTACAAAATGACTTTTTTTTTTCAAGGCCCGGATTTATTTTTGGGTTGTTGCATTGGAAATAATACAGATAATTTAGATGAGGGAGTTAGACTAGTATCTTTTCTAAGATTCTAGGAATCTCTCCCCAACTGGTAGATCATAACCATGTCTGTGAATTTTAGCTGTCATCTAGGGGAGCAGTTTAAAATAGTTCGTTGAGGATAAAGCCATTTAATATATAGACCAGTTCCTGAAACTGTAGCTCTCCAAAAGCATCGGGATTCCCCACTTCCGACACTATACAAACCACGGGCTTGTCTCCCATTTCCCCAGGGCGTCTATGTATGTGGCCATGGCACAGCCCCACTCATGCGACTGTAGCCATACACCGAGCACACTAACAGGGAGAAGAGGCCCTATCTATCTATGTGTAAATACACAGACATCGTTTTACCAAGCACACGTTACTTTTGGAGGGCCACACCTGCCGGGAACATTGAAAAGCTATGGAATTCAGAATGATAACATCGCTTTCGCATTCTTTCTGATTCCAGCTCTGTTTAACCTCATCCCTGTGGGTCTTCGAGTGGTGGCTATCCAAGGAGTTCAAACCAAGCTGTATTTGGCAATGAACAGCGAGGGATACCTGTACACCTCGGTAAGCCTTTCACGGTGCTCATGCTTTGAGTATCAGGTTTCATCCGATGTGAAATAAAACGTGTTGCGGATGGTGTTATTGCAGATTTCTGTGGTGAGGAAGAATGTTTTGGATGGAGAGATCTCATTTGAAAGGACAAATCAACTTCCAGGGAAAGTTCTGTCTATTGCTAGTTAATCACTTGAGGCTAACATTTTTGGTGTAAAATCAAAGAGCCACTATTTTCTTTTTTTGTATATGATGACATTTGGGTTATTAGTTGATGTAGCATATCATAGAATGCTCTGTCTTGCTGTCCTGCTTGGCAACTCAATATATATATTTATCCGTGTTTCCTCTTAAAGAAATTAAGGAGACCTCTTCCTCAAATGAACTCTGGGACATGAAAGACAGTTCTGGAACTATCTCTGGTCCTTATCTTCAGTTCAGTTAGGTCACATTTGCTGTCTCTGCCCTTGTTCCATCAGGCACATTTCAACCTCTCCCTGTGTGCAGATCACTGCTTTTCCCAGGAAATATGTAAACAGTGAAGACAACAATTCAGTTAGGAACACAAGGCCAAACTAGAAAGCTTTTTAAAAAATGTTTCACATTTAAATGCAGGCAGAAATGGTACAGTTCTCAGAGTGAGGATTTTGTTCTTACCAGTAGACCTAGTTACTGATTACAGGAGACCACTTAATCTAGGAGTACTTTGTAATCTTCATTTCGAGTTGTACATATTTTCAGAAGAGGCTAGGATGTTTAAAATGGAGATAACTGCTTGTCAGACTTCCTACTAGACAGCCTTCAAGGAGGCTATTACCATGGCTGGAGAAATCTGGTCCCCAGTCGGCCTGAGTGGTTAACCTATAAATACTTGTGCTCTTGTCTGTTCCCTGCATTTATTGCAAAGCCAGGTGTGTAGAGAGACTGTTGACAGACGTGTCATAGCCCCAGTTTGCAGAGGCCAGCTGGGAAAGAGGTGGGAGAAGACGAAGATCACAAAGGGCCCATTCATTTGGCAAATCCGGTAGCTGGTTTCATGTTACCATAGAAGATCAGTCACCAGCAGAACCCTCCAACCCTGATCACTGTCCGCTTCCTATCAGGCCACGGGAGTGGTCTTGTTGAATAATGCGGGGACTTTATGATTTTTACAAGGGCAAAATTTGGATTTATCACTATATTTGTGAAATCTGTCGCTCACTAGTACATTGCTATTATTATAAAGGATAGGAAAGAGGATTTGTTTTTCAGATCTGTGAGTTAAGGTAAGGGAATGTAATAATGTAGGATTTTAATTAACCTCATTTAGATCCACAGACTGCCTCAAGAGGGCCAGATACAAAGGTAGGTGTTTAATGAAAGAAATGCTTGTTTTCTGAAACCACTGTGCAGGCATGGGAAGGAAATGGAATATACGAAGCATACTTTTGGGAAGGTGAATACCAGATGGGATAGAAGCTTATGATTAGGAAATACTTACTGGCCAAGAATCCAGAAGTTTGAATTTTTTTAAGTCTTGCAACAATCATTTTAATTTTGGCAATAACCTCTAAGTTAGAGTGAGGAAAAAGTCATGTTAAGTAATATGTCAGGTGTCGCCACTCAAGAAAATGAGGGCATTTGGTATTACATTTAGGGAACCAATGTCAAAAATTCATAGTCGACCGTTCGAATTGACCATCATTTTAGCAAGTAGGTAAATGCCAACCTGAGCTCATTTCTAAGGACGACTTCCCAGGAGGAATCAACATTGTCGATCGATGGGCTTCCTTTCTCTCTGTGATGGGCAAGCTGAGAGCGAAATGTGGGACACTTTGTATGCATTTCCCATTAAGGTAAAGGAACCTTAAGTGAGCATTTCCTATTAAGGAAAAGAAACTGTGTTTTCATTAAGGAGGAAAAATGTTTGATTGACATCATTGAACCCTGGAGTTCACAAAGGGAAAAAGATCCAGTTAGCGTGATCCAGCAAAGATGATTTATCCTTCTCCAGGATAAATTTTCCACTTCTTATTACTCCTCATGGGTCGTGGTTTGGGGTCCCTTCACCATGCTGATCACGCATTTCGTTATCATTTCAAGTATGGTACCCAGATGCCATCAGGATAGAACCTGTCTTAGTAACGTCCGCATCTTGTGTCGTTGTGACCAAAAAGTGACAGGAAATATTATGCCTCATCAACAGAGAGAGGCTCGCACTGCTCTTACGTGAACCTATGGCACTTCTACCGCTGAAGCACCGTAGGCAGTTCTGTTAAGTGCCGCTTAGCAAAGAGAAAACAGTCTTGGCTGGTGACCTAAGGAGGAAGCAAAAATAAGGAAGTGGGGACTACTGACGTGGGCAAGTAAAAAAAAAAATCTATTAGGAAGTTACTGAAAATCATCTTGCTGAGGAGTGACTAAGGGCTGCCTTAGAGCGTCGGCGGAGGCATCGGCTAAAGGGACGTGTACTTTTGAGCTGTTTCAGAGGTAGAATCATCAGGATTTGGTGGCCGGCTGGATTTGGAGAGAACACAGGACCCCCACGGGTGGTCCAACATGTGTGCTCGCCACTCGCTACACACCGATGGCAGTGAAGTAGCTGCAGTACAGGCGCTTTTTAAAATGTGCACAGTGGCGGGTTATGAGGGGGCCCCCGGGGGGAGAGGGAGAATCTTACCTCTGGCAACTGGTCCGATGGTGAAGCCGTTAACCATGATGGAGAGTAAAGGAGAAGGCAGACCCGGGAAGGAAGATACCCGAGTGGAGCTTGCTGTAGATCCTTGAAAATACGAACGTGGAGTTGGAGAAAGATGTGAGCTAGGGATACAGTGTGGGAGTTCCTGCGCGTAGGTGGTGGTTGCTGGTGTGGGAATGGTTGAGAGGAAGAGAAGAGCGCCAGCCAAATAATATTAGGGACTACCGTCGAGTAAGTGCCGGCGGCAGCAGAAGAAGGAATGGAGGCAGATAGCACGGGAGAGAGTTTGCAGAAGAGCCCGCACTGTCAAAGACTTGGGAGAAAAGAAGTAAAACAAGAACTAGGACTATATCATAGGAAGGTCTTCAGTGACCTTGACAAGAGCACTTTCAGTGGAGTCATGGACACAGAAACCAGGCCGTACTGGGTGACTTGAGGAGAGGGAAAGGGAAGGGAGAAGTAGAGGCAGTAGGTACGACATTTCTAACAGGAGGCACGTGAGTATTTAGAGAAGGACATGGGACTGAGGGACGAATGCTTTTGGGGTTATTTGGTTAAGACACTTGAATCTACTTGTTAGGGGTAGGGAAAGAGCCAGTGGAGAGGAAGGAATTAAAAACGTAGGAAGCGGGGTCCGGAAGGAGTTGAGACTGATGGAGCTGAGTGTAAGTGAAAGGATTAGATTGGCCTTGGTAAGAGGGAGCCCGCTTCTACAATAGGAGCCAGTGAGATGAGGACAGATGCAGATAGACATAGGTGTACGAAGCCTGCTCCTGATGGAGAAGAAAGTTGAGGGATTTCCAGCCAAATGCCTGGCGTATTCCCATTGAAGCAGACTGAGAGGTCACCGGCTGAAAAACAGAGGCCCCAGGGTGGCATGGGTGAAGAGTTGAAACAGCTGTTTTGGGAAAGGGGGCGTGGAAACAGTCTAACGACCAGGGCTGTGTCAACCACAACCTGTCTTTGTAAATAAAGTTTTATTGGAACACAGTCACACCCATTCATTTCCTTACGGTCTCGGACTGCTTTTATGCTACAATAGCAGAGCTGAGTAGTTGCAACAGAGCCTTGAGGGTCCGCAAAGGCAAAACTACTTACTATATTAACCCTTTACCACAAAAAGTTGGCTGACTCCTAGTCAGATAGCCAGGCTCAACTTAGCTACCTATTAGAATCACCTGGGGACCTCTAAAAAAATTCCAGTCTCTGTGCTACACTCAAATCAATTATACCAAAATATCTAAAGGAGGGGTCTGTGCATGAATATTTTCTAAAACTCTGCAGCTGATGCTAATGGGTAGGTCGGGTTGAAAACCACTGATCTAGGGCCAAGAAAAATGATTGCTGAATAGCACTGAGAACCATCCCCGCCCCTGCCATGAAGTCAGAAACCATGAATTCATGTGCACTTTGTCCTTTATCTGAAATTTCTGATGCTGATCTTCTTATTTTGCTCTTGCAAACAAATTGACCTTATATTTCTGAAGGACTGTTTCTTGAGATGAAGGAAAATGCTGACTCTTGGGAAAGCTCTCTTATTTTATTTCCTTGCATTTCTTTGTATACTTTTGAATTTCTGCCTGTACATCCTTCCATTTCTTTGAAATTCAGTTTTTCATTTTTTACCATTTCTTCCCCATCTTGTCCATTACATAAAGAAACAATATCTCCGTGTTGTTATTGCTATAGAGATAGTAATTTATTTTCCATGATTAATCTCTGAATTCCTGCACTGCACCCTCCCCCCCCCTTTTTTTCCTTGTTGCCACGGGGGACAGACTTGATGTAGGCTCAAGTGGCAGTGAGAAACCATCTGTGGCACGGAGAGTCATAATTAGCCATTATTTCATAACATATTTACTTTTGTCGATGATAGAACTAAGGCTTTCTGGAACTGTAAGGAAATTATTATTCATTATGCATCGAGAACTTTGTTCATACCTTGGGTTTTTCTTTACCAATAATGAGTTACACATAAGCTTTTGAGAGTTCCTCAAAACTTCTTAGTATAAATATTTAATAGCACAAAGCTGTTCATAATACATATTTCAGAACTGGTTGAAATAAATAAACATTAACTGCAGAAAATCAAGGCTCTTAAATGTGAAAATATTAATAACATCCTAGTACCTGTTTTAATAAAGGAGTAATATCAGATGCTAGAAACAGAATAAACTCAAAGCTAAAGCAAAAGCATTTTGCTTTGATTTTGGAATGTTCCAGAACTCAGTAGCGGTCTTTTTATCTGCCTAATCACTTAACCTCTCATCAACGCTATTTTTCCGTTTCCAGAATGCATGGTGTTGCTTGAGTTGTGTGTCTGGGTTGGGAGCACTAACATGAAGGCAGGTAGAAATCCTTTGACAAGTAAACCTTTTCCATTCACATGCTTCTCGAGAGGACTTTCAGGAGTGATTTTACTGCCTTGTTTTATGGTCCTGGGACGACCATAGCAAATTAGATGCAAGATCAGAAAGCAGGTCTCTCTGAGAGTCAGCTTGATGCCATGGAATGAGGCGGCGTGTCTCACTGATCCCAGGGGCCCAGTCTGTCTTGAAATCTGAAATGCGGGGGCAGATTTTGACTTCTCTACTGGATTATTTACACATACCTCAAAGTTTCTTCTCCCATCGCACATGTTAATTTTGATGATCCAATCAAGATGTTGTCTGATTTTCCACCGTATATTTCTTGCTCCTTTTTTTTTTCTTTTGCAACTAGTAAACAATCCACCAGGAAACGCTTTGAGTAAATACCGTGCTCCTAAAAGCCCAGTTTCTAATGTTATATTTTTAGGAATCCCAAACCTCTTTATTTTCATTTTTTTTATTATGTTAGTCACGAAACCTCTTTAGAAAAATAAGATAATTAGTTAAAAATTTGAGAAATGACTAATGATTTTTAGGTATGCCACATAAAGGTTACCAATAGTTAAACTGAGGTTGAGAAAAATGCACATGTTTTTCGCAAGGAAAACATCATAAGCATGGAAGCATCATAAAAAGTAGGATCTTCTGGCAGCAGAGGATTTTCTGGGTTTAGCATTCTAGTCACCGGGCTTAAATAGACCATGGTTTAATGGAAGGTTAGTTTACATCGTTTGAGTGAATTAAAGTCAGTTTTGATAAATGTTTTAACTTCAGACTGTGGGTGGGAGGTTGGTTTATGTTAAAAGGCCTCATACATTTAGCTCCATACATTTAGCAGCTCCATACATTTAGCAGTCAAGTGCAAGCCTACTCTTGTACACATTTGTTCTCTTTCTCAGATGTCAGCATGTGACGATTTCAGGTCTAATTTTCAGTGATACGACTTCACAGCTCTAGCCCATGTTCTAATAGAGGAAGGATGTTAAAGTTTAGATGAGCTCCTCGATCAACTCAGTGTGGTGAACATCCCCCTAGCCAACATTTGTAACGTGGAAAATGTTCGAGTTCTGTAAAATCTATAGATCAGCGAGTTCATGTAGTTTAACTTCTAGGGTTATTGTCATAGAGTCTTACAAATTTAATTATAATTAAATGGAAGGCCCTGGTTTAAACATTATAACTGTTTAGGGAAGGGGGATGGACCCCATTATAAAAGGAAATACATTTAAAATAACCACAAACACTGTTACTATCCAGTATGGAAGAACGTGATTATTATTAAATCAAAATTGATTTCTTGGATGGATTTTGCATATAACCGGTAGCCATCATACGTAACACCCCTACAAAACTAGTAGACACAAATTCTAACATCTAATTAAAACTTTAGCTTCTTTGTGTGCTTCAGTTAATTCACAAAGTATTGAATTTGATTTGTTTATATTAATATAAAGTTAGAAAAGGGTTCACTACAAAAACTTAAGATTCCCAATTTTGGTGCCCACATCTAACAGGCTTTTTTGTTTTCAGTGGCTATGGAATTAAACATTTTTTTAAAAGATTTTATTTCTTTATTTGACAGAGATCACAAGTAGAGAGGCAGGTGGGGGGTGGGAAACAGGCTCCCCACTGAGCAGAGAGCCCGATGTGGGGCTCTATCCCAGGACCCTGAGTCCATGACCTGAGCCGAAGGCAGAGGCTTAACCCACTGAGCCACCCAGGTACCCCGAAATTAAACATTTTTTTAAAGATTTTATTTATTTGACAGAGATCACAAGTAGGCAGAGAGCCCGATGTGGGGCTTGACCCCAGGACCCCGGGATCATGACCCGAGCCAAAGGCAGAGGCTTTAACCCACTGAGCCACCCAGGCTCCCCAAAATTAAACATTTTTGATGGGCATTTTCACTTCAGATTAAGGGGATGGTAAGGGTAATTAAATGCATACACACATACTTTGGAGTGGTATCACTAAAAATGAAATATAAAGAAAATGAAATTATTTTACAGAAAGAAAAGCAGAGAAAACAAGCACACTTTATTTATTAATGAATGGCTCTGCTAGCTCAAGGAGCTAAATTTTACATTTTATTTATTTATTTATTTATTTTTAATTATGTTCACTTAGCCACTGTGTAGTACATCATTAGGTTTTGATGTAGTGTTCAGTGATTCATTAGTAACATATAACACCCAGTGCCCTCCTTAATACCCATCATTTTAAAGAGGCTTTCAGTTATTGTGTTGGTGCTGTTGAGGTAGAGATCATTATATTTACTGTACTGAAAAATAGACCACATGTAGCTGTATTCATCTTCGATATTTCTTCAGAATACCAGTGAACCAGCATAATTTTCAAACCCAAAATACATTTCCCAAGTCACAGATTATTTCACATGTTCAGTTCTCTCTCCATTTCATGGAAGTTTCATTAAAATGTGAAAGAAAATCTGGCTTGGCAAGATTTGAATGTGAAATTAGATAAATCTGATTGTTTGTACCTTCACAATCAAGTGCCTTCTCTTTATGGTCTCCGTAAAAACATAGCCCAGATTGGTAAATTATTCAGGGTGAAAGTATAGTTTCTTAGGTAGAAGAATGACTGAGGATGGTGCTTTCTCAGAAATCAAGGAGACAATAGTAGTTGTAGCTAAATAGAGTGAGATTGGCTCCATACTCTGTTTTTGAGGCCAAGTTGAAAAAATAATCAAATGAGAGGTCATGGGGCACATATTTAAAAGAGTATCTCTCGGCTTTAACTCAGAAGCTAAATTCATATTTGTAGGAAAAAAGCCAGTCTCTTGGAGCTAAAGAATAAAGTAATTGGCAGGAATGAGGAAGAAGAATTTTAGCAAGTAAAGCCAGATGTAGGGGGGTAATTCATGCGTGCGCACACGTGCGCACGTACTTACACACACACACACAACATACATACACAAAGGCAAATGGAAGAAGCCGGTCTTATGTTCATTGCTCTGTTGCTATTATGGGACTAGTTATTTTGGAATTCCCAAAATAAATCTGTTTTAAATATATATCCTACACTGAACATATAATACCTTTGGAGATTGCTCTAGCAACATATTTGGTAATGCTTACTAGCTTTATAGAACCGAGCAAATAAGACCTTTTAGAAACATTTCGTGTAATTATCCAGTGAGTCTCATGTCTTGGAGCAGGCAGTGCTTTTAGTCCCTCCCTTCTTATTTGTATAATTTTAGTCCACAATGTGGCAGAAACAAACAGCCCATCAGGCCCTTTTTTCTTATCATCTTTCCCATGAAAGTTGTGTCTTCAAAGAGTTTACCTACTGATCTTATACTCAGTAAGTAGTAACTGATTTTTCTCCACCGCCCCCTTAGTCATACGACAATGTGTAGCAAAAATTACCTTTTTAGTAAGTATTCAACTAGTTAATAAAGATGTGTGTAAAGAAAATAAAAACAGGGGCGCCTGGGTGGCTCAGTGGGCTAAAGCCTCTGCCTTCGGCTCGGGTCATGGTCCCAGGGTCCTGGGATCGAGCCCCGCATCGGGCTCTCTGCTCAGCGGGGAGCCTGCTTCCTCCTCTCTCTTTGCCTGCTTCTCTGTGATCTCTGTCTGTTAAATAAATAAATAAAATCTTTAAAAAAATAAAATAAAAACAAATCATACTATTTGTGTCAGGCCTTTTGAATATGTAAAATAAGTGAAAGGGCCCAATTACAACCTTTATGGATCCTCTTGAGTGTTAACATTTTCAGATTACCTAAGGAAGTGAAATACTCAGGGGCCCCTGGGTGGCTCGGTCCGTTAAGCTTCCGACTCTTGACCTCAACTCAGGTCGTGATCTCAGGGTCGTGAGTTCAAGCCCTGTTTTGGGCTCTGTGCTGGGTGTGGAGCACTTAAAAAAAATAGTGTGTTACCAATACACCAAAAAACTTGAAGGCAGCGTACTGGTTTCAGTGGTTACCCCCACTTAAAGGGAATTATGACTTCCGAACAGGGAAACTTTAAATGAAATCATTTCTCTGATCGTTATAATAGCTTTAACCAAGGTTAATAACTGGCAGACCCCTGACTAATACATTTAATATGTTTTGCCCAGGCTGAATGTGTGAATAGATAACACGTCTGTGCTAAAATTCTGATTAAGTTATTCATCAGATACTCTGATGCTAACTGCTTTTGACAGTCTGGAAGTGCAACTGCTGGGAAAGCTTCAGTTGATTTCTTGGGTAGGTTTTGCATATAACCAGTAGCCGTAATATAGATCACCCCTTTCCATAAGGGCCCCAGATGTGGATAGGAATTCTGGCTCAGCATAGAGTAGGTATAGCCAGAATTAGAAGTCATGTCCATTTTTACCCAAGAAAAAAATTCTTATAGATATTTGCAAATGCCAAATGTAAATAACAACCCCAAGGCATTAACAAGTTAGACAGCAATAATACAGAGGTTGAAAAAAGCTTAACAAGGGGAGGGTATGAATCATCCCACAATACTTTCATAATTGACGATGAGACACCAGAAAGTGACAGTGATCGCTTTCAGAAAAGGGATTCCAACTGGTAAAACTCCATTATGTATAGCAAACACTGTAACCAAAAAAGCCTGTGCATAACAAATCCCTTGTGCTCATCTGGCCACAAAATCAGCAAGGCTACAACAACAACAGTGTTTTGGTTGTTTGGCTAAAGAATTCTCCAAAATGTTGTGTAAAGTATTCCCTGGTTCCTGTCCACGATGTGATGATTCCCTGTAATACAAGCGCTCACGCAAGAGCCTCTCTGCGGACTGTTTGCCCCAAAGAAGATGAAGTCGAGCCTCCAGAGGACCTGGGAGCTGAGAGATTCTTTACTTTATCACAGTGTTTAGGGTAGAGATCTGAAAGCTGCCCCCCAACACACACATCTGGTCTCAGAAAGCCGCATCGCACGTCTCAACTCCCAGAGAACCGGAGGCATGAGATGGTCTAGATTTGTCAGCCAATCAATTACCAGCTATCCGGGGAACCTCCGGAAGGTACGAGGCTATAATCTGGCCACAAACAGTGATCATATTGCTCCGTACGGTGGCTGGAGTTTACAGTCATTTGTCCTACATTCAGAGTCCTCATTGTTAGTGGTTGATCTACCGCCGGAAGGATTGGCATAAACTCTTCCTCCTCAACTTCTGCAGCCTGGCAATGCTATTTTTAGTCCTGAACTCACTGTAAGAAAATGCCATCTAGGGAAACAATTTGAATGTCCTTGGGAATGGGGGTGGGTTGAGGGTGCCTCTTGATGGAAATTTACCAGTTGTATTAAATAATATATATTGGATATTTGGCACCACAGTCTTCAGCAGATCACATTAAGACTATGTTTCTCTGTCATGGGACAGTAACACTGAATACGATGGGAAAATGATTGTCGGTCATATCAGGAAATGCTGTAAGTTGGAGTGCTTTAAAAGTCTTGTAAACGTGTGGTTCCACTTGCATAACACGAGTGGGTTACAGGGCATTCATCCAGCCAAAGCCTTGAGGTATGCCCGAGCCCACCTCCCATGTTTGGGCAATGCCACTGGGGAATCCTGCCCTCCAGTTTTCTACAGTTTCATCCTGCAGTAGTAGATGGAGCGAAGAGAAACGATGCTGACCCGTAGACCCAGATACAACTTCTTGGAGCTATAATACGCAGGCTCTAGTCACACCTGCTATTTTGAGGAGTACAAAGTACGTACATCTCCAGAAGGGAATGATCATTTCCTACCAGCGACTTTCATGATTGCTGAAGAAAGATGCTACCATCTCCTTTTGCTCTGAGATCCCTGTTACTCGTGTTACTTCTCTCTGATTAGATGGACGGTTACATGGGTGGTTAGCGCTAGAGACATTAGGCAGATAAAAAAAGCACATTTAGGAAAGCTGTTTGTTACATTTGCCTTCCTCATATCCCTCCAACAAGAGAAGCCACCCAGCCAGCTCATTCTGTTTCTTCGTACTCCTCTAGTCCCAAATAAAAGTATTTGCTCAAACACGGTTCCAGTCCCGGTAGCACTGTCAATAAATCAAAGCATTTGTATGCCACGAGGATATTTGAATCTGGCAATTCTTCAGTTTCACAGAACAGGCTCAGGAAGCACTGGAACTTCTAGTGTCTCTGATCTAGGCGTGAGACTTTATTTAAACTGATAATTAACCTTGAGGGCAGAGCGCAACAGAACCGTAATGGGTGATTTTGCTCAGTACATTTCTTTGCCCCGGACCTTGCTTTGATTTCCATTTACACGGAAGCCTTGTGGAGCAGCATTTTAGTTTATGTGCTGTGGAATCTCTTTTGGTTTGCCTCATCTCCAGATTTTGGGGTGCGGCTCTTCCCCGCCACAACTCATCATTTTACTCACCACCCGTCTCTAACAGGATCTGTCTCGAACCTCTGAAACCTTAGCGAGACTAGCAAGAGTTTTGACCTCAAGGGAGGGGTTTTTTGTTTTGTTTTGTTTTGGTTGGTTGGTTTTCCGATATCTCTAACACATTCTGGTGATGTTCATCAATTTGCATGGTTCTTGCTTTTGGAGGGGTGAGGGCGCCTCCGCCTCTGGGGGCTCACCCCGGGTGTGGACACACAGAGACCGTTGTTGTGTAAGCCGCTGGGTGCTAGTGTTGCTTTGGTGTTGTGTTCCATCAGAACATGCACAAGAAGAAGTGGACAGGTGAGGAATCCTAATGGTAAAGAAATGGAAGGACTCCACGTGTGTTTGAAACAATTCTGATTAGATTTGAGTCAGACCTTTTTTTTTTTTTTT